>JASGAT010380219.1:0-26321 GCA_030220025.1 Chelon auratus
CAAATAAAGTCTGAATCTGAAGATTTGCTATACAGGAATGAACGTATCCTGGCACAGAATCTGCATATTCCTCCAGGTCATTGCCCTCTTACTCCCTCCCTGCCAATCTGATATCAAAACACTCCTGCAGCTTTGAGGTGGCTTCCTCAAACCACACCTGTACCGTTCTCATTGTTGGTTTTACTCTGCAGATCGTGGGTCTGCAGGCTGGGATCAGAGAGAGTGAAATATGATCTGGTAGTCCAAGGTGTGCAGATGGTCAAGTCTCAACAAAGATCACTGCTAATAGAGCTCACAGTGCAGATTTACACCTGCGCATATCAAATGTCGAGACAGATGGTGTAGACAAACAGAAATCAAGTGTGCACTAGTGGATCTGCAAGCTTTAACTGCAAATGTCCACACTGTGGGATGAATAAAGGATTTTCTTATCTTATCAACGTAGCATTCACTTGTTCTTGTATTTAGATAGAAATGAAGGTGTCCTTTTTTATTATTTGCAGTTACAAAGGTTATTTACATCTCCACACCTCGGCCATAACAATAAATTGTCAAGTGTTATAGCTTGTTCACCGTGCTTGCAGAGTGTTGACCGTTAAGTTACGTACCTTCACAAACAGAAAAGCCAAGGTTACTATGACTAAACAGTAACCAGGCATTCGGGTCAAAGACCTGAAACATTACTGTCTGAACTTTGTTTTAATGACTACTTATGTTGAGAATTACTTTCCTATTTTTATGATGTGGGGATGGTAACAACACGATGACCTCACAAACACTTGTGTTCAGTAATTAGCTTAAAATATCACACATGTCTCAGTGTTTCGGTTTTATTATATTCAGTATTTGAAGAGAGGGGAGTAATGACATGATTGTGGTGAGAGAGTAATGACATGCAGACTCCTCCCTGTGAACTTTAGAAAGCTTTTCCTTTCGCAGCTTCCAGTGTGTTGAGCAGTTGGACGCTTCTTCCTTCTCATTTCAGCCAGAACTGAAACAACACAGAAGTGAGTACACTGACAAATGGCTTCTTTTGTGTGTGTGTCTAAATCAGTAAATTCCTGTGGAGGGGGAAAAAATGTTTCAGTGACAGTAGTTTACCTGCTGCTGAGCAGTACTCCTCTGGGGTTGTATTTGCAATGAGAGTTGCAGCTGATGGTTAAATTCTTATTCCACGTGTGCTCTGCTCTTTTACAGCAGGGGATCATATCTCATGGTTTGATATGTTAGCACTGTACAATATAATGATGGCTAGAGACGCGACTCGAAGATGACTTTTCAGCATTTATTTCCCTCTGATCGCTTTACGCAAAAGTTAATGACATAAAAGGCCAGAGACAACTAATGAATAGCGCAGCAGTAACTTTTAAATACCCTCAGCAATGCCACAGAGCACAGTGAGAGGCAGTCAAGAAAAACTACTGTAACCCAGGAAGTACAGAAAAGACTATGTTTGGGATGGACATTTCCCCTGGAAATCATGAATAATATAAAGGTTAAAGGTGAAATTCACAAACATTCAACAAAATAGTTAAATATAATCATGTAATGTAACCGTGTACTGTATGTAATAAATTTTACAAATAGAAAACTGTTGATTACAACTAAAACAAAGTGCATTTTAAGTGATTTACAGAAACTGATAAAG
Source organism: Chelon auratus (assembly GCA_030220025.1). Lineage (NCBI taxonomy): Eukaryota > Metazoa > Chordata > Actinopteri > Mugiliformes > Mugilidae > Chelon > Chelon auratus. Next base: position 1,649 of record JASGAT010380219.1, read on the forward strand.
CGATCCAATCATGTGACCTTGCATATAAACTTCAGTTCAGTGGTCTGTTCAGTGGTCTGGCATCAGGTCAGAAGTGCCACTGTAGTCTTGAAAGTCTTCATTTTGTCCTTTTTAGCAAAACCTGTAGGAGGAAGTGGCAACTGCAGATGTGTTTTTGATCTCACTCCCAGTGAAACAAACGGCGTCGCCTGTGTGACATCGGTTGAACGCAAGAAAGAGAACAGTGGCATGATGTGTCACGAGTGTCTAACTTGCAATTTGACTAATCTTGTGTGGGAATGTATCTACAGACTAACACATACCGCATTTGGCGACAGATAGTTGTCAACTTACTTAAAAACGCTGAAAAAGTTTGAGATTTATGGCACCTACTTTCAATTTCAATTCAAAGTAAAGGGCTGTAAGTATTTAGTCCTTAAGCCAAAGACATGTGATTGCATGCTGTCCTAGCTCAACGCCGCTGGATGAGATTGGTCGATTGCTGATTAGCTGAAAGGATGATTAGCTGGCCTGCTGCGTCTTGATCTCTGTCGGTCTCTGGGATGCAGTATCTCTTCCCTTGTGCCTGGTTAGGGTTACCAACGTACCAACACTCTCCGGCTCACCTCTACCTGCTCATGCACTTCATTCCTCCTCTTCAGACTCCCCACAGCCAATGACAGGTCTTAGCCCGCCATTTTGGGAGTTCTGATTGGCCATTAAAATCTGTCAGTATGTAAAAGCTGACTTACACAGTTGCAGGCAATGTGGGAATGGCAGCCAGCTTCATGGCAGGAAGCGCATTTTAAAACTAAAAGCATGCAATAAAATGAAAACACGGGGAAATTTAATATAATAAAACACTAAAACGCAGCAACCAGTGAATACAAGACCATTTGCCATTTAAACTGTAGGAAATAACAGCCCATCTGTTTCGCCTACTTTTGCGAGGTTGCTGAGATGGACATGCTATTCCACTGGAACTCAACACAAGATAAAATGAAAAGAGAGGGAAGTTTTACTTGCTAGAAAGATAAGTGTTACTATTGGTTCCGTCCTGATTCAGTCCTTGGAATGTTACAGCTATGTGTTTTGTCTGTGAAATGACCTCTCCACAGGAAGTCAGGAGTGATCAGTTGACTGTCATGCAAATGTGTATGCATGGCAACAAAAGAATTGTTTCTTGGTGAATAAAAATGATTCCTGAAAATTATGTTCTTTCCTTTTTCAGATATGTTTGGTGTCTCAGTATTATTGCTTCTCCTTCTGTCAGGTAAATTAGTGCTTCATTCAGACACATGGCTGATTTTTTTTTTTTAAAATTAAGATCTATGACTGTGAAGCTTTCTCACTGACACTTCCAGGAGCGAGAGCATTCTTGATTCAGAACGCTCAGAATGGCCTGTGCTTGGAGGACTCGGCAGATACAGGTGAACTGCTGCTGAAGAAGTGCAGCTTGGACTCAGAGTCTCAGCAGTGGATGTGGATGGATCAGGTCAAGCTGATGTGTGTTGCGTCATCCAGGTGTTTGTGGGCCCAGCAGAAAGAGACACCCCAGACCAAGTCTTGTCGTGGACAGGAGGTTGTTGCTGAAGGGTTAATGTGGGACTATTACGGGGACAGACTGATCAGCAGAAATAAATCCCTGCTGCTGTCAGTCATAGGCCAGGAACTGGTTCTCACTCGACGTATGAAACATTCGAAGTGGACATTTCTGCATGATGGAGATGAAAGACTCAGTAAGTCTCATTTACGATTATTTAACCTTGGGATTATATAATTTCTATACTCTTAAATTATTTTAATAATTTGCATATTAAATTAGACTAAAATGCATTCACAAACATGTAGAGAAAGCAGTAGAATAAGATCTGTAACAAACAGAGGTGCTGTGGTGTCTGTCTGTGTGGTCCTCTTTAGGACTTAGGAGGGGATCTGAGGATTCAGACAAGTATGAGTTTGAAGAAGAAGAAGAAGAGACACAAGTACCGTCGGGAATGACAGACGAACAGAGAGAGTATCTCCGCTGGTTCTACCGCACGGAGGACCGTAAGTGCTGCTCCTGAATAAATATATCCTCCAGGAAGTGTGTCTCATTTATTTAAAATGTATCAGGATGTGTGGCTGTAGATACTGTAGATCCAGATCATGGATGCGTTGCCACAGTTGAGTTTTTAATCTGACACTTTATACACTTTTAAAATACAATTTTATGATTAATCCATCTGTTCATTACACTACATTACACTCCCTGGACTGCTACCAGGATTGTTGCGTGTCTCTTCAATGCTGACAACAGATGAAGAAATCTCCAGTGTTAAGACTGAGGACTGACTCCAGATGCTCATAGACTCAAATAAATAACTGTAATCACAAGGTGCCAACCTCTTCGGTCATAAAGTTCCCTCAGTTGTCAGAGTATTATTTCAACTGTGGATCCTCTGCCTGTATGTTTACCCATATGTCATGATTCCTTTGCTTTCTTCAGTCCTGTCTCTTAACATACAAATTTAGAACCACTCATTTTAACTTGTAGGACTGGCTGTCAAAATCGTTGCCCATGTATATAAGAGTAAAACTCCCTTACAGTCCACGGTGAACTAGAGTTTCTTTAATAATAACACATTGAGTGAGGGCAGCCATTGACAATAATGTGGACCTGAATACAGATGGAATCTGGTTGCTGATATCAGCAAACAACCGGTAGAAGCCAGTCACCTTGTGCTTCTTGCGAGATGTTGCTATCCAATTGTAATAATAATGATAATAATAGTAATAATAATAATAATAATAAAGAAGTAGAATGTTAACTCTCTTTGACAAGTGCTTCATTAACTTTCACCTACCACATGGCTACAATCTTTTGTTGCCTAACTTACTTCCTGAATACAGAATGTAACATCTTTAAGGCAGTGAGAATTGTGATTTCTACTTTTATCTGATGCAAAAGGAAAAGGAAAACGGAATTAAATGTTTTGTGCTTTTTCCAAGTGTTCCAAGTTCCAAGGTGTTCAAAATATTGTCTTTCTATATGAAAACTAGTACTGGATATAAAATGTGTAAATGAGAGTGAGATTTTGCCTTAACTGGCCGGTTTGTGTAGGATTTCTAGACAAATGTCTGCAAAACCCCAAACAAGATCCGTCTGAGTATAAGCACCTTACTTGTGACCCTGGAAATGATCGAACGATTTGTGATAGCAGAACAATGATACAAAACACCAGAATTTTTATATAAAATTATGATCTTATTATATTAGATACATTTCCACTTATCTGCAGTACACAGCTCACTCCTTCAGCGTAGGCACTGTTATTTCTGCAGCTATATAGGGAATGTCATCTTCCTCCCTTCAACAGCTGGGCCTCTGGTCACATGCTGCTCTTGCTTCATACACCCGTTGTGATTCTCATACTGTATTTGTCTTCTCTTCAAGGAACTCTTTCTCATTCTTTCCTCTACATATCATTGGGGGTGGTTTCTCATTAGTTGTTCTGCATTTTCATTTGGTTCAAATGACATCTGGTTCCCTCAACTATTTCTTAGGTGGCCAATCACAGGTCTTTTAGGTAGCAATACAAATTAATGTAATAAATCACATTATTATGTATTATTTTGAAATTTTGCTCGTCTCTCTTTCAAATCCCGAAATCCAGAATGCTCTTGACTTGCCTTTTCTGACCCATTGCATCGAGAATCACTAACTGACTGCTCTAGTGATTGGGGGAAAAAAAAATAAAAAATGGTTAGGTATAATGAAAGTGTGCTAGTGCATGTTCTCCCACTTGTGTTGCATTTTAGTATACAGAGTTCAAAAATGATAAAAACTGTAGCAATATGAGAAACAACCAAAAACCAAACCTTCCTGCAATATTGAAACTGCCCTAAAGCCCTAAAGGGGTCGGCCAGCAGAAGTCCATGGAACAGAGTTTTATGCTGATTGGACCATATTCAGAGACACACGGGCTCCAAGTGACACAGACATCTCGACAAATACTGTTGTTGAATATGTTAGGGAAAAATCATTCCCTTTGGTGGGGCGTCACTCCATCTCCCTGCTGGAGAAACTGTCCATGTTAACCCATCTGTTGAATGAAATAAGTTATTCTTTGAGCTATTTATTTACTCAGTGCTTTATTCAGTTCTGTCTTCACCCTGTTGCAGCCACCATATGGAAGTTTGTGTTGCTGGGAGTGTCCTTTATCACTCTGCTTTGTGGTTTTCTGGTGCTGGGAATTGGAACCGTGGCCAACAAGTATGACCTGAAGTTATACCAAAATCAACATGTCGTATGTCTGAGTGTGCTGAGTGACATGCTTTGCTGTCTTAATTCCAACAGGAGCAGAAAGAAGATAGCGAAATACAAGGCAGCGGTGTCTCTTCTTAAGAAAAGAGAAGGTGAGGAGATGCAAGCTCTTTCACAGCACACGGACTCCGTCACACCTCCCCCATCAGACCGGCAGGTACACGAAATGTCTTCTGCGTCCAGCAGAGACAATAGCACTCTCAAAGCAGGAAACATTTCAGTCACATGGAAAGATGGTAATACCTCCTTACTGTACACGCCTCCTGCCGAGGAAGAAAAACAGGAGCATGAGCAGGACAAGGTGACAACCTTTCAACAGGAGGATCATTGACAGAGGGAAGAGTTCATAGTGAATGACTTCAGCCTATGACAAAGTTTATGATGCTCCCCTTTGCATGACAGTGCACACAAATTACACAAATGTGATTAACTAATCAATGCTCTCCTCCTGATCAGTATGGACAGAATGTTTTGGATCTTTACCGCTTCTTTATGTTCGATGTAGGTTGACGATTGTAGTTTTAGTTATAGATCCACTTTTTTGTGACATCTGCCTCAAATGTTAATAAATAGTAAATAATTTTATCACAGGATTGTGTCTGATCATTTTCATGATGGGGTGTGGTAGTTAGCACTGATGCATCACAGCAAGAAGGTTTTGGGTTCAAACTCACGGGCTAGCTGGGGCCTTTGTGTGATGAGTTGTCTACCTGTGCCATCTATCTATGAAATTATAGACGAACACAACACAGAGTGATACAAAACAAATATTTATTTCGACTGTACACTTGATAGAAAATGAAAGAATCTGCAGTCTCATAAAATAACATTTCCTGTAGACTTCCCGAAGAACATACCTACATAAAAATGTTGAAAACTGAATTTTCTACATTTCTGCATAAAAACCTTAGCGTATTCTCACACAAGTTCCAGTCAATGTAATGAGAGGTGTCGAGATGAAACAACACTGCATTCCAGCATCAGAACCTAATCCCGTCTATGAAACATAGGGGTGGAGAATGCTTAAAGAAAAACAAACTTAATGTTTTGGAACAAGCAAATCAAAGTCCTGATCTTAATCCAATAGAAATGTTGTGGAAGGACCTGAAGCAAGCGGTTCATGTGTGGAAACCCACCAATATCTCAGAACTGTTCTGTGCTGAGAAATGGGCTTCTGTAGACGATTGATCAGCAGTTACCAGAAATGTTTAGTTGCTGTTATTGCTGCAGAATGTAGTCGCACCAGATACTGACAAGGGTTCACTTATTTTTCATCTCACAGATGTGTACAAATGATCCATTCGAGTGGGTTCTCAGCGTCTACTGTCAGGACTTGACGTGTGAAAATCCAGTGAAGTTTAGAGTCATTTTTATGCAGTAATGTTATGTGTGTGATGCTCTACAAACCCTATGATTCTGTGGCGGATTTCAATCTGTGTTATTTACTGACAGAACATTCTAGGAACCTCACAGTGTTTGCATATCACAACATTTATATGGTAACTAATACAATAGACAAAACTACTAGCGACAAAAGTTGTGATGAACCATTTTAGTGGCTTATAAATGGAATCAGTGAGATCTGGTGATGTTTTCCATTTAACAATGTGCCTTTGATGGTCACTGCTCCTCTATTACTAGAAAGCAATCCTTGGATAACTTAATTTCTTGAGGGAACATTCAGCTCAGTTCACAAATATAACTACTCATTTTTTTTATCTAAGAGAACACAGACGGCATGAGTTCAGTCAGTATTAATGTGTTCCGTTACGTATCTGCAGTAACTCAGTGGTGTGTGTGTGTTAGTGTGTGTGCGTGTGTGTTGATGTGTTGTTAGGCCGCACGCATCATCAGCTCTTCAAGGGCCCGTTCCCTGTGGTTCTCATGAACAAGCAGCACTTCCTTGATGGCGTTCTGCTGGAAGCCCATCTCATTGAACTGACTCAGCAGTTGAAGGAACTCCTCCGCCTCAAAGGAAAAAAAACAAAAACAAAAATTAAATAAATCATTTTACTACATTGGATGCTTTATCAGGAGAAAAGCTTCAAATTGTCTCTGAGAAGAGTAAAGAATGGTGATGCTGCATGTCACTGCATGTCTTACTTTTGTTTCGCAGTTTTGAAACATCTCCAGAGCTTCTTCTACCTGAGCCATGTCATAACCCAGCTGACACAGGTGGTCACACGCAACCAGGTAACTCACGATCTGCAGACACAGACACAGACACACAAAATATTGTTAGGCACAGGAGCAAGAGCTAAAAGTTATCATTGTCTTTTATACATTAGGTCTAAAAAAGAAAGAAAATAACCCAACTAATTGAGACTAATAATAATGTTGATCTTTACTTCTGTAATATCCAGAAGTACTTTGGAGCATTTATAGTCCGTTACCAACTGCCCTAGTCGACATAATGAATCTAAAGGATTGTTGTAGTTTAAAGTAAATTCTTTTCTGATAAGATGATCAGCAATTTCACATCGTTGCATGTCTGTAGCTGATTGAGACAAAGAGCAATCAGATCGTGGCTGTAAAAAACAAATGATCTCTTTACAGGGTTATGGCTTTAATTCTACTTTACTTTCATAATAATCCACCTTCCTTTAAACATTATTTCATTCTGTTTCTCAGGAATACGCTAAACTTTATAGTTGAGGATCTGAGGAGAACCTCAGCTGTTCTTTCACTAAATCAGTTCGGTGAACACAGGGCATACCATAATACGTAGTTTTTATCATAGTGATTGAACAGCTGAATGATCAGTGTGTTTTGACCTGATCTATAGTCAATGGTGTTTACTGACAAGGAAGGAAAGACAGATAAGAGAGTGATCTGAAGACTTCTTATGCCGTGACGCCAATGGACTTTCTCAGAATAAATGTTGTCATGCTTCAGAAGCCTTTAACTGAACCAACCGTATGGCAATTATCAGAAAAGCAAAGGATTTCAATATTCACTGTGAAGAAAGGGTTGATGAGCTACTTGAAGACATTTAAATGTGACATGGTTATAGTCAAATTGAGCTAAGGCCTTTTTCTATTTTTTCCCCATCAACCCTGCACTGTAGTTTGAGATTTTTTCTGTGCGCACTAGGCTACTGTATGTTGTGGGAGTGTAAAGCAGAGCTATCTCTGGGAGTCAAAGCTCTATTTTTACCCTGGCTTACAATGGCTTAGCACAGTGTTTCATCTCTCTTCGGGGTGTATGGTGTTTTGTCACTGTTTTCTAGGGTGCTGATTTTGTTTTGAAAGTGTTTTCAACCAAAAACACTAAGTGTAACAGTGATTTGTTTTTTGACATCACAGTGGGAATAACTGCTAAAATGACCAAGCAAGGGGCTTTAACCACGTGAGGGCATACTAACTGCTGAGCCAGCTTTTTCAGTTAATAATAGGTCCAGAAAAAAACAACCCAGTGTTTGTAATAGGATGCAGCTGACGAAACACAAACGTTGCCTACGTGTCTCCTAGAAATGTTTTGCTCTTAGTTGGATGCGACACTGACCTGGTCTGGACGCTGCTGACCCGTCCTCTGCAGGGCGGTGACGGCAGTATGGAGGGGGTAGCCCTGAGAAGTGATGGCCCCCAGCAGTTCTCTCTCCTCAGGGCTCAGAAGTGACAGGAGCTCTGCTGAAGAGTCGGAACCAGAGAAGAGAAGACCCCGTGGAGGTAAAGTGGCAGGAGGGTTTCTGTAAACATCAGGTTTGAGACGCATCTAAAAAAGATTTGAAAAAAAACAAAAAAATTGTAGAGTCTAGCACTATAGTGTGATAAAACACATTTGTTAATCCTGATGAACCTCTTATGAGCCGACTGAATTCAGGGAGCAGACTTTACAGAGTCCAAATCCTGACAAACATTTTGGAAATATAAACAGGACATAAATGCAAAATTGTGTGAACTGATTTCTACTTCCAAGACAACAAGATGATGGCACGGATGTAGGCCTCTGTACGGTCCTCTCCAGTACTTTCAGACTGTGAAGTTATGGCTGGTAATGGTATATCTAAAAAAGCTAAAACAAATGGACTTGTTTCCCACCACTCATCCGTGTGACTTTTTGAGTTCTATATGACAGGTAGTTTAGGATTTTTTAAACATAATGGATTTAATTATAATTAAATGTGATGCAGACCTGGAACTCACATGACACAACATTCACCTGGAATTATAGAACATTGTTCATATTAGCCTGGGTTGTATTCACTTTCTCACAGTCAGTGGTTCCCTGACAAACGATAAACGAGTAACAGATGTTACTACTGTGTTGTAAGTAGTGTCTCCTTCCACTTGTTTCAAGAGGAATTTTCATATTTTATATAGTTGGCTTCCTTTAGGCAGCCATCTACAATTTACTTTGTTACAGACTGCTTAACAACAGTCAGAACAATGAAAAAAGTGTCTGTCTTTATTGAATATGGATAATTTACAGAATGGTGGTCAGTTGTATCACATTGAACGTGTGGGACAATACAGTTTGAAATATTTTGCAATTAAAACTACCTAAAAGCACAGACACAGTGAAATGTCTTTGATTTAATCACCTTAAAGACTGCCTGGACGTCCTGCTAATTAAAATAAGATAATTAAAACTGCTCACACTCTTCAAATGAACCTGGATATCCCTTACCGTAGGTGATGTGTTGTGGTTGCTGATGGTGAGGAACCTGTCAACTGTATTGGCTCTGGAGGGGGAGGCCCGGGTGTTGAGAGATCTGAGTGAGGAAGGGCTCTGGGGCTTGGTGTCTGTGTTGGGATTCTGCTGCGTGGGTGTGTCTGAGAGGGAACACTGACGCAGGTTCTTCCTGCGCTGATGTGGCAGACTGCTTAGACAGGCTGGAGGGTTAAGAAAGTCAGGGACGAAGGCTCTCTGCACTCTCTTGTGACCATGCTGACATGAAGCGTCGGAGCGCTTCTCCTCCGGCAAAGCTTTCGCTGTCACACACATCTTGGCTTTCTGTGCAGCACTCTCTCCTTCATCCTCAGAGTCCGAGATGGCAAACTTGGTGCGCAAGACGGTGGGGTTGAGGCTGTGGGAGCGCTGTCGAGGGTTGGGCTCCCAGAAGTCTGAGCTGTGGCGGCTGGCCAGGCGGCTTTGCTGTGGGCTGCTGAACACCATCCAGTATGGCGGGCAAGATGGCTGCAGTCCTGACGTAGAGGACGAAGGCTGAGGCCGGTTGGTGAAGCCACTCTGCAGCCCAGTTAGTACCCAGTTCTCTAGACTGAATACATACTGTCACATGGGCAAACAGCATGTTAGTCACAAAAACAAATATTTCAAGCACTCTTCTAAGATTAATTTGTTAATAGGTGTGATAAATGTTTTTTGTTGCATTGGGGGTCTGGCACACTGAATTTGAAGCCTGGCCCCGCACTATGGAAAACAAGTTGAGGCAGCTGGTCATGCACATATGGTTGGTTCGAACCAACATAGTCTAGCTCCCTGGGAGCTCCAGAGCAGTACAACACTGGATGACAGTACAAAGGAAGCGTAGTCCTACACACCAGCGCATGGTTCACCACTGACTCACTGGACATACCCACTGATAAACCAGCTCTGGTAATTAGCAACTTTTGCGAAACGTGACGTTAGAGACTGACACTGAATCCTATGGAAAACTGCTACCCAAGGACAAGCATAAATATGGTGAGAGTGTTATTCATGTTGCAGGTAATGACACCCTGTTAAGCTACAATAGAGCACTAAAAGAAATGTGAAATCGGTGTGTAGCTTCGCCAAAACCATGTCAGACCTCCAAGCTTTTTTTTTGTTTTTTTTTAATAAATTGAACTCTATGACCCTCAGGTGACGTGTATGACTATATCTCTGGTAGTCTTTTGTCCATCACTGCATAAAGCTCACCCAAACAATTTTATTGATCCAACAGATCTTTGCTGGGGCATTATCAGCTCCTAAAGGTGTGGCTAGCACCACACCAGCTTAAAAAAAAGAGGGCAGGGAGAATTTGGACTGGATTCCAGGCCTGCAGAGTCCCAGAAAGGTCTAACACTGAAAACTCTCCAAACTAAATAGAGGCTCTGTAGGTCATGTTTATCCCTGAGCAAGACTCAAGGACACTGTGTGTATGTGTGTGTGCTTGTGTGGACTCGTGGTAGGTGTGTTATTGCAACTGTAAAGTGCTTTAAGTACCAGTAGTACCAAACAACTCTAATATAACAATACGAACAGTTATCAGAATGCGGTTTTTACAAGAGAAAGCAGCAGGTACACTATACATAGAATACTGTACTAACAGACAGAGAGGAAAACACTGACCTCTGTTTCTTGGAGTACAGTGAGGTAATCAGGTAGAGTCACTTGGATATCATCTTTGACTTCCTGTACGGTAGCAGCCTCTGGCATCTTCAGAGGGACACCATCCATACTGCTCAGGGCACTGACAGACACAGATTTACTAGTAAAACATTTTGACATTAACATATTTGCACAATAATGATGACATTCGTGTTAACATCGCGGTTGAATAAACTGAGTGACTATTCACGTTCACTAATTCTTGGGCGTCACAATAGTCCCATAAGAACTAGGATAAAAGTCATGCAATAATTTGAAACCAAAACAAAATAATAATAAAAAAAAAACTATTTAAAAGGTGTCATGCACGTGAAACACATTGGGACCCATCTCGATGGGAAGGTGTATTTGGCCTCGTTGTAGTGTTCAGGTTAAAAAATGGGTGGGCTGCACTCATCAGGGTCCCGGATGGCCATGCAAGTCATTCACACTAGTATTAGTGGGAGGTTCAGGGCCAACTGGAGAAAACTGGACGCTAATTATATAACCTTGTCACTGACACCAAAATGAGTAGAGGGTATAGCATGATGATGTATTCATTGCTAAAAATTAAGGCAAGGTCCGACATGCATGACTTACTTGTACCTCACATAAGGCTGGTTTTGTAGTTGACTCTAAATCTTGGCTTTATTTAGTTGATGGTATCAACATTTGATGGAGTTTACTGTGCTGTAAAATGGAGTAAGTCCTCCAGATCGGTTTAGTAAACTTTGTTTTAATCATTATTAATTGAGGGTACAAATGACCTACTGTGAAAAACGCAGCCTCATTGAAAGCATTCAGTATGTACTGTACATCTTTAATGTTGTATACTTTAGTTATAATGTAAGTAAGCTCTTATTAAAAACACACTTGAGTTCCAGTAATATATATAACTGTGAGACTTTGTTAATGAGATGTTTAATGATATTGAAGCTCAAGTAGGAATTATCTCGGTAAACTGATGACAGATTTGAACTTTAACAGCTAAGATCTTGTCTGAAAGAAAATAGTTTTCCTTAAATAAATTAGTTGTTTTTTGTGCCCCTGCTGCCCGCAGAATGCATTTTGGGATTCCCGGCTGTCTCAAATGCTCATAAATTATATGCCAACATGCCCTAGATGAAACAATCAGATCAAGTAAACATATAGAATCATAAGAACGCATAGAACATTCCTCCAGCACATGTGCACGTCCACAAAGGATTCATGTTTCAGTAACAAAAGGGAAAATGTTAAAGGTTCTCAGTCATTTAAACCTTTCTCTTTTTGTACTTATTTATATATTATTTATTTCTACACTTATTTCCTTCTTTGACTATTTTTTTCATTGCTGGCACACTCCTGTGAGAAAAGATGGACGATATAATGTCACGCACAGAACAAAATGTCTCTAGTCAATTTTAAATGTATTTATGAATTAGTTTATTTATTTTTTGCACTTTTTATTTATTATTTCTTCTTTTAATCAATCACGTGCCATTAGCTGTATAAATTTGCATTAAAAAAAGTGTAATTTCTTTATGTACAGAGACGTGTTGAGTAGTTTCGTAGTTCTGAAGCCTTACTTGCCAAATAACAAAACAAGGGGTTGGATTGTCTAATTGTAGTGTTTGTATTGCAATTCCCCTCAATAAAAAATGGAAAAATAAAAAAATGAGAAGAGCAGCAACCACGAATGCCTTTGAAATAACCGCCTTGCACCCTCTGCATCTCAGCTAAATACATGGATGAAAAAAAAAAGAAGTGCACTCCAGGTGAATGAACAGAGAAATGAGAAAAGCAATTAAGGATTACTTTCCCTCTAATGCTATCTGCTTTGATCCTTTGTCTAATTTGTGGAGTGTGTTACACAATGAAGAGTGAATCATGTGCAGGGAAAGGAACAGAGGAAATTACAAGGCAGCATGTTAGGCTCTCCATGGGACAAGTGAGACATCTTCTCCGGTCAGAGACACCGTGGAATCACTATGCAACTAATTGTTACGATGTGAAATGAGACTTTTCTGAAGTTCAGAAATAGGAACAGATGGCTTCTGTTTACGCAGTAAGGTCAATTTGTTTAGTATTTGTCCCTGCTGTCCAGCCAAAGTTAATCAGACTGAAATACCAAAGCACCAGGCAGACAGATGGTCTTGGATATCCAGGAGCACGGAGTAGATGCTCCCTAAGCTGATGGTGTTGTGTGGTGTGCACTTAGATGCCAATGCCACTGGACAAATATCATCAAAGGTACATGGCTACATGATTAGTTTGCAAAATACATTTATCATTATGGGGAAATATCGACTGTACCCAGTAAAGCTTCAGATGTCTCATCTGAAATTTCCCATCTACCAGTTTAGGAGACTAATTAACTGGCTAATATTTAGAATATTTTGCAGAAACATTATTTTTTGTAGATTATAATTGTGTACTCTAAATAAACGTGTAGCACTCCCTTATCTGTCAATTAGTATTTGTCTATTTAGATTTAAAGAATAAAAACTCCTACCTGTGTGTTGTTGGATTTCCAGTCAGACTCTGTGTGTGCAGATAGGAGACTGAAGCACCACGCCGTAGGTGCAGCTATTGAACCTCCTGGAACTCTAATCCACTTACCTCCAGTAACTCCCATCAGCTGACTTACTGCCCACACAGTAAACACACACATCAACATGGAAAGTAAAAGCATCACACATTATTGCAGCAGTAAAGACAGCTGATTACAGCGTCATAAAGCCTCTGCTGGATTTTCATTGGATGCCTGTGTGCTGGTCTCAGTGGTTGTAGTTATGAACCCTGAGGGAACCATCACATTCCACTGAAGCCCCCTCAGCACTGCAGTGTCTCACATTGTTTTCAGTGGTTGTAAAAGATTAAAGATTGTACTCCAGATTGTGCACCAGACGTTGGAAGTCATTGAACTCAAGTCCTTAAAGCTGCTGTAATCAGTGTATTTATATTCATGGATCCAAGAGATTGTGATCTGAGCATGAGCTTTACACTTCACACAAGCTCTGCTGTGTTTTCTGACATCAACAGGCAGTTGTTGTTCAGATTTAAAATCTGTAAAACAGTACGGAGTACTACGTGTCTAGGCGTAAATAGCATGCAGATACTGTAGGAGATGAGTTGTTTAACACAGTGGAGTGTATAGTAGAGACCAAAAAATGAATGGCTTTAATTCAAATGATGATTGTTTTGCTCCATGGTTACTGTATGTGGAAAAGCTTTTGCCGAGTTTCTTTATACTTAATACTTATATATAAAGCTTTGTCATATGTTGGATGTGTTTATAACACACTGTGTCATAGAAAATGTTCATAAAAACTAGTAATAATCATTCATTACTGGTTGATAATAAAATGTATAATATACCCAGTGTTTTATTTTCTTATCAGAGGACATCAAATTATTTTAATAAAAAGTAATTTTATTTTTCAAATTATAAATACATTTCACACAAGTCAGTAGAAACAACAACAAAAAAATCCATTATTCCATTCCACTAACCAGCATGTCTTCAGCATCTCAAGCTGGGCTTACACCAACTGGTCCTGCACTGTGTGTGCAGAGGAGGTTCTGACTGGCAGCTGTCTGTATTTTGGGCTCCAACTGACAGACAGCACAGATGAGTCAAGGACCATCATGATCGGTTTCTGAAGTCTGCACGGCAGAAGCCCAGACCTGGTCCGACGGGGGAGCAGGCAGAATCCAGTTCTCAGGTATGCAGGAGCCATCAGGGTGATCTGCTGAAACCACGAACATGTCCCACTCTTTCCTGAAAGAAAACAGTTGTATTCAAACAGAAATTTATCATTTTCAGGCTCTGTATTTGAACAAACTCCTACAGAATGTTTGTGATGTGCTTCAGTTCTGGTCAGCACAGGCTTTAGACCTGGACGATAACCGCTTTTACAAAAGCTATGCAACATGGCAATCATGTCCATTCAAAGTCTTTTGGAAATTGCCATTAAAACATTAGGAGCATCTAATAACATTCCAATCCCTGATAGGGGAAAGGGTTAAAATGAGGCACAGCCCAACTGAAGCGCAGCCAGGCAATGGCAAGGGTGTGACGGCCAGTATAATGCAGCTTGCAGCTTTAATCTATATTTGGATTCCTTCTCTGTAACAGATCTTTCTGAGACTTCCCTTAAGCAATATTATTACGAAACACTGCGTAATTTTTGGTTGCTATGCAGATGACATCCAGTTCTGTTTATCCTTGAAGCCAGGTGAAACAAACCAGACACAAAGACGTGGAATGACCTGTAACTTTCTACCCTCTTTGTATTTGGCCCTAAACACCTCAGAGATTCATTGTCTAATCATACAGTTTCTCTGTATAGTATTACCCTGGCCTCCAGTTCTACTGTGAGAAACCTTGGGATTATTTATATTTACATTGTCTGGCCAAAAAAAAAAAGTCTCCACCTGGATTTAACTAAGCAAATAGTTACGAGCCTCCTATTGGATAATTACTGCATGGGTGATTGTCTTTCAGCTGTCAACAAGTTATTTAACCCCAGCTGATGCAATGAGTAGCTTCTCATTTCTCAAACAACCATGTTGAAAGACACATCCTGTGGTCGTGGAAAGATGTTAGCCTGTTTGAGAAGTGTCAAATCATTGGCATGCATCAAGCAGAGAAAACAGGATCTAAGGAGATTGAAGAAACTACTAAAGAACTGTCCAACGCATTATTAAAAAATAGGATAGTGGGGAACCGTCTTTGAGAAAGAAATGTGGTTGGAAAAATATCCTGATTGATAACCATGAAATCAAATTGAAGAAAAACAAGGGATTGGGACTGAACAGCTGTGTAGCCTTAAGAAAACCACTAATCACTTTCACTACTTGAAAGGTAAGCTCATTCGTTTGTGTGTTGAAATAAATAACTTGACTAAATAAATCATAATAATTAATTTTAACTTTTAATTAATAGTGAATATTTATCTGTGTCTGAAGTCACTGTTCTGTGACAGCCTGGCGTGAAGATGAACACCAACCTGATCTGTATCAAAGCATGCAGGGAATGTTCAGCCTGGCTGTAGTACTGTCTGAATGGCTGCAAGACACTATCCCTGGGAAGCTCCTCTGTCGAACAAACAGAGAAACACATGTTCAGCTATGTCATAAAGCACACACGACTGTGATTCGATCATACCAGACAAACTTTTACCTCCAAACAGCATGGAGTGCACTCTGTGTTTCCTCTGCAGCTGTCTCTCTTTCTCTTTCTTCATTCGCCTCTCGTGCTCTCTCCTCCTCTCCTCCTCTTGCTCTCCTTCCAGCATTACCATCAGAGCTTTCTCCTCTGCCGAGTAAATCGCCATCCTCTTCTTTATCACGTAGCCCATATGTTCCAGTTTGCTGCTGAATACCTGGTTGAACTGCTGCTCAGTGTCGATACCTGACGCACACACACATACAGAGTTATAGAGTGTAGACACAGTAGTCTCACAAAAGATTTACCCCCCTTTACATTCAATTGAAGCTAGTTCTGTCTTATTTAAATGGCACAAAATCATAATTGTATCATATACAGTATGTAATAGTAATCTTAAGACACCTTGCATAATAAGGTCAAGACCTTCCAGTATTATTGGAAGAAGCTCAATTACCCCTTAAGCAACACTTGATGACAGTGGGGAGGAAAACCTTTTTAACATTAGGAATCTCCAACAGAAACAGAAAAGGGATAAGCACCATCTGCCCCAACTTGCTCAGATGAGTGGATAGCAAAGAGAAAAGATGAGCACAGAGGATTGGCCTAGTCTCTTGTTTAAAATGAGAAAAGAGATTCTGTTGGAGGGTTAAGATAGTTCAGATTTAAAGTTATACTGGAAAACAGGCAAAAACAAGGAAAGAGCGGTGACAAAATAAGGATTCATTAAACACATAATAAATCTCCTATGGCTTTGTGTGACTATTCTGTTAATGAACTTAAAATTATATGGTCTTATCATTTACTACTTAATATTCAGAGCAAGAATGTCTACCTAAGTTACAAAGTTCACCTGCAATTGGATAAAAGGTTTCTTTAATTGTTTGCACACCAGTGTCCAGTAAAAACTAGGAACACACAGAGCCAATTTCACTTTGCATTTAACACACAGAGCTCTTTACAAGATTTTCTGTATCACCTGCAGTAAGAAAAAATGTACCTCATGCAAAAGACAAAAACAAAAAAAAATTCATGTTGCGAAATATGAATTACTATTTTTAAGTTGCACTCAACTTTTATGATTCTTGTGTAGGCCCACACTAAGTTTTTATTTAATAATAATAGCAATATAACAGTATACTGGATTAGATAGCTGCAGAAGCACTTCTCTGTAAGTAATGACATGCTTTCTTTCTAACTGATGCATGATCACAACTTGCTCCACACGAATGACACGCCCATAGCTGCGCAGATTTCCTAAAACAACACAGTTGAATATTGTCATCTAAACTAGTTCACACTGACTTTATCAGACACCTGTGGTTTTCGTGAAACGCCTTGGTGGTACACCACCATCCGTGTTCCATTGAAAACAGGGCGCCTGGAGCTAAATAGATCACGAACTCTCACCTTTCCTGGACGCGGCTTCTTTCCGCAGCCTGCGCAGCTTCTCCAGAGATTTCAGGACATCTTCCATCCTCTTCACATCTGCCTGCTTCTTCCTCACCTCACACAGAACGGAGTCTGCAGCCAGCTTCAGCTCCCGCTCCTGATTTGCAAACACACGTTACTAATGCCTGTATCATCATACCCCCCATACATGGACAACATGCTGAAGTGTCCAAAACACACCAAACCCCAGCGTTGCTGCCAGGTGTGGCACTGTAACTGTAAAAGCCTCTATAGCGTACCAGAGCTATATAAACACAAACCAAGATCATATCTGAGTTTTAGCTCTATGCTGAAAGTTCACTGCAGCTACGGATCCTCTGTTGACAACAGTCCTTACCTTCTTCTTGTCCTCCACTTGCTGTATTTGCTTCATCATCCATTTATCTATAGCGGCCTCTTTCATAGAGCGGCGGTCCTCAGCATTCTCCTCCTCCATCTGCAGCTTTTTCCTGGCCCTCTCTCTCAGGGCTCTCCTCCGAGCAAAACGAGACGCATCAGCTTTCATCTGATCTAAACATTCGGGGTCACTGAGGAGCTTCCCTTTCTCACATATTTCTTTCATCACATTTAAAGTCATGAAATAGGAGTCACTCCACACAGAGTCATTGTGCAGGTTGTGTTTGAGAGTTTCACAGGACTCTTCCATCAGTGAGACTAGCTGAGATACGTGGTACAGTGCCTTTCTGAGTGCGGGGACTGAGCTGAGGCGTGGCTGCTGCCTCTGCTGGGTCTGTGGGCTCCTGGACTTTTTGCTTCTGTTCTGCAAAAAGCCTCTGAGCCACTGTGTGTCCCGCATCCTCTGCACGGCTCTCTCATCTCCCGGCTGTGTTGTAGTCAGCCGACTGCTGTCACGGCCCTGCTCGCAATCATACCGAGGGGTCTGAGGGCCAACTCTGAACTCCTGTGAGAACGGCTGATACGCAGGGAGTCTGGGGCTACGGTATGCGTCCACCTGAGCGGGCGGCGCCACGCTCAAGGGCCCTGGCGGTGGGTAGAAAGGAGGCGGGGGGACGGAGAAGTCAAATCCATATGGAATGGGGAAGCGAGGCCCTCCTGGACCCGCTGCTCCGGAAGACGGTATGGGGGAATCGTGTCTGAATTCGTACGAGTAACCGTCATGAGCCGGTGGAGGTTCCCACGGTGGGAGAGTGTGGTCCGGCTGTGGTGGTCCATGCAACCCGCTGCTTGTCGGCTGTCTGTTAGCGATATACGGCGTCTGCATATTACCACCATCGTAGACAGGGGGTTGTTGACTTTCTGGCTGAGCGTACTGATACATCCTGTCCATGTTGGCGGCATTAACTCATTCAAATGTTGCTCTAAATACTTTCTTTCACATCTCTGCAGCAGCCATGTTTACGCCTTCTTCCGGTCTTTCTTCTTCTTTTATTTTCCTCAAAGGTTCATAAGTGCTCCCCCTGTTGGCTGAGTGCAGTATATGTCATAAACTCCTCAATCCTCGTTAATGGATAGATAATATAATGCTAATGTATGTTCAAATGTCCATTTTTCCAAGAGTGGGAAATAAATAAAAAAAGTGCAGTGTATAAGCAATTTCCCTTGTGTACCACTAAAGTTCATCTAAGTTTATCTAATCCAACATTTCTTCGTAAAGTCTGTGTTCTCATGCCTCACAGCTTTTTTAGCCAAGAAAGCTAGTAGATAGTCCCTTTACTTAAATGCCATATAATGACTGATAATCCACCATATTTGATGATTCCTGGCACAGAGAAGCTGTCAGATGTCACAGTGTTTGTTATTTTATAGAATAGAATGCCTTTATTGTCACTATACACATGTACAATGAGATTAAAAGCCAACTTCAATAACAGTGCAAAAACAGTGTAAAAAATATACAATACAATATAAACATAGGTAATATGCAGTAAAGATAAATATAAAGTAACATAAAGTAATAGTACAAAAAAGGGAGGTAAGGTGCACAGTGTTTGGGTCCCAGAGCAGTTCTAATGGAGGATCTTTTGGCGAAAGTTGGAAGTATTTGGACATAGTTGGGTTTTATTTGTTGATGACAGAGCAATTTGGAGAAGAGGAAGAGATGTTCAAATGACCTTTGTTATGGTATGAATGGGCATGCGGAGGCCAGTAATACACCCACTCTCCTAATCACCTGCCAAAGTTTCCATAAAGAAGAACTTGAAGAGTTTAAAAATAGAAAGGACCACAAGTAAACATGACTGGCCATTTCACTCATCCCTTATTCCCCACGCTACATATAGATTTCAACATACAGCAAGAAATAAGGTGTGAAGGTGGAACGCTGTTTATTCCAGAGAAAGAAATACACATGAAGAAATTTGTTTCTGATCATTTATCTGATCATTGAACATCTCTTCCTCTTCTTCAAATTGCTCCGTCATCAGCAAATAAAACTCAACTATGTCCAAATAATTTTCCAACTTTCACCAAACGATCCTCCATTAGAACTGTTCTGGAACTCAAAGAACCAAATTTTTAACAAGGTTAGGTTAGAACATACAAATTTAGGCTAAATAAAATAAAATAGTGTGAGTACACCACCCATCTACACTGACAGCAGGTATTAAAGGAACAGTATGTAAGATTGTGGCCAAAACTGGCCAAAACTGGTACTGCAATCACTTTCAAAATACTGTAGAACGGTGTACTTTATTGTACATTTTATTCTTTTATATTTTCTACCAAATGTTTCGCACGAATGTGTTTTTTATGCCCACAAATTAGTATTTTGTTTGCACCTCTTTTATATTCAGGCTATAGTTCCCACGAATAGGTATTATTTGCCCACGATTTAGCATTTATTTCCCACAAATAGGTATTTTGTGCCCACAAATTATTACTTCGCGGGGCTTCGTGTGTATACAAATACTATAATTATCAATCGTGGCGATACTGGGGTTGCAAAATTAGCCAATAACTTATTGGCAATAAATGAATCTCCAAAGGCGCTCTCACATAAAAGATTATTATAGGATGGGTTATAATACGAATAGGTATTGTACACTTGGGTGACTACGGCAGACCAACACAGACTTAACAAATAGTGAAAAATGCGCGTGCGGAGTGGTGGGGGGCGGTGACAGAAGCTTTGCGGAAGTGTGTGAAACGCAGTCATATGACCAGGTAGCAGCCCGAGAAAATGCTATCCCGACATGGGTAAACTGCACCGGACACGGTGTCTAACATCCACAAGCAGCACAGCAACAGTGACCTGAACTCGTTTACGAACACGGTGGATATCTGTGGTGAGTGAGTTGTGAGCGGACGGAGCCTTGATGCGGTGGTCTAGTGTCGTTAACGTAGCGCTCCAACAGTTAGCCGTTTAGCTAACCCCTCGGAGGAACAGTTCGCTTCCCTCTTTGGGCCACATCTGATTGTAAGTGACTGCTGAGCTGTTTTTGTCCCTACATTAAGTGACGTTTCCTCTCTCGCTGTGTCCGCAGATGGAGGAAATTAAAGTGTCTCCTGATTATAACTGGTTCAGAAGCACAGTGCCTTTGAAGAGAGTAAGTACATCTTCCCATACACTTTGCCTTTCTGCTCTGCAAAAGACATTTCCAACAGCAGACATTTTGATTTTGACTTGATATTAATTTCATTAACGATAGTTCTGTCCCCGGTCAGACCTATGTCTGTCCTGGGGAATCTGACCAGCGTAGTACAGGTGTGAACAGACCCAGGGCGCATTGAAGGACGCATGTCCATGGTCCATGGCTGAAGTCCCTTGATCAAGCGCCAAACCCGCAAATGACAACCCACTGCACCGAGTGTACATGCTCGTGTGAAAAAAATAATGTGTCCATGGAAGCTTATAAAATTGCAGATCAGTAAATAATAAATTTAAGTGTGTGGTCAAGTCATGAAGCACACAAAACCCACCCTGTTCATGATTCTGAAACCGCAGTAGAGCTCCATTAGAGGAAACCGCTTTTGAAATATTGTACTGTGCTACAAATTGTGTCCGTTTGTTTGCATACAGAGAGCAAAAATTAGATCAAGTGTGGAGAGCTGGCTGAGGACACACGTGGAGACACATTTTAATGCCAAGTGTCAAAACGAGCACTAAAAGCTGGCTGCTTGTGATCAGATTGCCCAGGTCAGATGTTGATAATGCGAGGTCTGAACGGGGCTTCAGTTAAGTACCCTAGTAATCGGTAACATTGCGGCATCATGCGCTGCAATCCAGACTAACCCCACAAACAACAATAGTACTGAAACGTCAACAAACAAGTGGAGACAGTTAAGTAGCTAACAATGGAATGAATGAAGACTACTGTACAGATGAAAATTGCTCTGTTATACATGCCTGTGTCATAAAGCCTAGCATGTGACAAGGAAAACCTCTCTTTTAAAAGCAAGAGGGGGTGGGTGCACAGAGTTAACGACAAGGAATAACATAAGAGCATGGACAGTTGGAAGAGAGGTGCTCAGCAGCGAAGACCAACAGAATCAAAGCTAAGGGATGGTTCAGCGTCACCTGACCTAGCCGTAACTACAAACTTAACAAAAAGCATTATGCATGTAAGGAAAGAAAATCCTATTCTTAAAAGTAGAGACTGTAGTGTCCTCCCATCTGGGAGCTGGAGGGAGCATGCGACCCAGACCACCTCCGAATGTGGTCAGTGATCGGAACTCTCAAATGCGATCTCAATGCGTCCTTGGGGTGTTCACACATGTCTTTTACCCTGGCCACTTACAATTGGATTGCCCTGATCAGATCTTAATGCGAGGTCTGAGCATGCATTTCACTTGCTAATTACTAAACTAAAGGAAGAAAACCACCCAAACAAACTAAAAATAAAGATGGCTGTAGTAAACCTAGGCAAAGCATAACAAAAGAAGAATCCATTCTCTGGTTCTCCTAATGGATTGCTTATGTATACCCTTAGTGTTGAGCATCTGCACTCTAAGCACCTGTTCAACAATAACTTGAATTTGGTTTTAAGTTAACATCGAAAATACTAAAACTTGTGTTAATGTTGAAAAATATGCACTGTCACTTAAAATATTTGCACCTCTCTGAATTGTCTATAAATGATTCAAAATGAAGAAATGTAGAAAAGTCAGAGGTTTGCAAATTCTTTTAAGCAGCACAGTATCTAAACACTTTACATGCCTCATAACACAACTCCAGGGAAGTTTAACTAGAAGCAGTCTCAGTTTGTTTCATGTCCATCGTGCAGTGTTTAAAGAACTTCTTATATGAGTCCTTAAGTCTAATAATTCCAAGCTGGGAAAAAAAATGGTGTTTAAATGGACATTCAGGTCCATGATCTGTGCTGCTCACATTGCTGTGTTTCTGTCTCCCTAGATCATTGTTGATGATGACGACAGCAAGGTGTGGTCGCTGTATGATGCAGGCCCAAAGAGCATCAGGTGCCCCATCATCTTCCTTCCTCCAGTCAGCGGGACAGCTGAGGTGTTTTTCCACCAGGTGCTGGCTCTGACAGGCTGGGGCTACAGAGTGATCTCGGTGAGCTCGCCAGTAACACATCATTGCAGCTTTAGCATGTTGCTAATTTCTCAGTGCGTTCTTTATGGCCATCAATGGGAGCTTCACAAGGAAAATCTTAAATATTCTTCACGTTTCCCTCCCAGATTTTACATCATGTTTCAGTGGAAATAAACACACAAAAATGTCTGAAACAAGTGAGAAGAAGAGAAAATCATCACAATCACAGCACAAACCACAGACTGAATTATATCTCTCTCAAGATGGAGAATAAAATAAATGTAATAAAAAAAAATCTGTGGTGTTTTATTGTATGGACATGGTGTATAATTAGTGTAAAATTATGTGTAAATCATTATGTTTGTGATTTTAACACATGTTCAGTCTTGCTTAACCATACTATTCTGGATATAGACATACTATTTGGATGCTGGGCAGGTGATCAGACATGTGACTGACATCTGGTGAAGGGTCTGTTCAAACTGACTCATTCACGCTGATTCACACTGATGTGATGTGTCAGCAGGTGTGCTTGTTTTCGCCAGAGTATTACGAAGTAAATGTACAAGGAATAAATTGGTTATAAAGGACATTTGATATGTGTCAGATGGGAAGGCCTTCATGAGCTTCCTCTATCTGGTCTTCTTGGGGAACAATGAAAATAAAACTCATTTGCCTGTGTTGTACAACTGCCACCTCTGACCCGTATGCCTGTCTTCAGGAAGTGGGTTGTCTTTTATCAGGTCTCTGTTATCATTTTGGCTGATATAATAAACATCTTATGATTTCACCATGGTTGTTTTCCTGGTTTGGTTTTCAGCTGCAGTATCCTGTGTACTGGGATCTCATGGACTTCTGTGATGGATTTCGGAAGCTCCTGGATCATCTCCAGCTGGACAAAGTAAGACTGTGTTTTTTTCAAAGCCTACTAATTTCTTTAAAATAGTATTTATGACACTACTGTGTAGTTCAGTGGGTTGCCAGGATGCCAGCTTGGGGACTGTGTGTATATATACATATTAGGGGTGGGACTCGATTAAAAAAATCTAATTAATTAGAGGCTTTGTAATTAATTAATCTTGATTAATCACATTTTAATCGCATAACAATATTTATTTCAATTCAAAACAGTAGAAAAATAAAGAAAATATCCCTGGCCAAAACTGACCCTAACCCTAACAGACCTAAAGTTAAAGTGTCATTTTAAGTACTTTAAGTAGTTTTTCAGAACAGTTTTGACTTTAAATGTTAAAAAAAAAAATTAAAGTCTGGGCTGCCGACACATCTTGTCCAGTACTCGAACAGCTCTGACGGTATCTGTACTCACTGCAACATGCTTTGCATTTAGATGGCACCATAGGGTTGTGCGTCGTTGGTATGCAAACTCAAACTTTTTTTTTTTTTAACAATTTGCACAATACCCCGCTTTTATCACAGCTTCCATCAGGTAGTTTTTTTTTTTAAATAAAATTTGCTTTCCATCAGTCCTAGCAATGTGCTGTCATCCGATTCCTCCGTTTTGGTAGCTGTTAGCCAAGCTCTGACATGTGCATCAGTGTAATCGGAGCACCAGGAAATCATGCACTGACAAGTTCTGTTTGGAATACAAACTGAGATTAAATGCGTTAATTTTTTTGTAATTAATTCATTTTAAGTAACGCGTTAAAGTCCCACCCCTAATACATATATGTTACGTATGTATATACACTGATCAGCCACAACAATTAAAACCACTGACAGAAGTGACTAGCATTTCCCATCTTGTGACAATACAATGTGGATGTTACTTAGACATGTAGCACCCATCTAGACCGGACCAGGCACCCCCACCCCATAGCAATGACACTCCTTGATGGCAGCAGCCATCCCCAGCAGGATGCAGCCTGATACAGACACACACACAAAAACGATTTAGGAACAACTCAAAAAACATAAAGAACATCACAAGGTGTTGACCTGGCCTCCAAATTCACTAGATCCCAAACTGATCAAGTATCTGTGGGATGATCCACAGAGGCCCCTCCCCTCAACCCATAGG
>JASGAT010380220.1:0-35019 GCA_030220025.1 Chelon auratus
TGCATAAGTCCTGGTTGGAGGGCATTACTTCTTCTGTGGTCCACACAGTCTGTTGCAGCCTGTTCCTGTCCTGGTTGGTGGCTGATCCTAACTGACGGTATTGAATGTGCAGAGTCCGGATTATTGTTGTGTAGAAATGGCTCAGCAGCTCCTGAGGCAGGTTGAGCTTCCTGAGCTGGTGCAGGAAGTGCATTCTCTGCTGGGCCTTTGTGATGATCAACAATGGGTGTTTTAAGAAGATGGTGGATGAATGTTTCCACCGCAGATAGTGTTGTTTGATGGCGATGCTGGGCTCATCCTAAAGTCCACTGTCCTCTCCACAGTCTTCAGTGTGTCAAGCTCAAACTTGTTGTAAATACCCAAAAGGGACAGACCACATTGTCGACTGCATATTTCATAGTTTTTACAGACGGTTTCACCTAATGTTTGTGTAGAGGGTGAGTAGTGAGGGGAGCATGCATCCATGTGGAGAGCCACACTTATTGTCTGGGTGCACTGCTGGATGTGATTTTTCCCAGCCTCACGGCAACAACCAGCCTGTACACCCACACACAGGTCTCTCCACTCTGTAGCTTTGTGTCAGCTGTCAGTCTGTTTGACTATTGGGAATTCGAGGATGGGACTTTGGCCACATCTCTTCTTTTGGGGCCGCTGGCACCGACCCCCTCTCCCTCTCTTCCTCAGAAGGAGAGGGGGTCGTTTACATCCAACCCAAGCTTTCACCAAGGTTTAATATTTGACCTGAAAAGCAAGTAATAACTCACTATCTAAGAAAGGACTCATTCATTCCCACGCCTTTAACAAAGCTGACACTGTTGAACAGTTTACTTTCACTTTCAGTTTGACTAACTTGCTGTTAGGATTGGAATGGAAATGGAATCACAAGGCAGTGTGCCAATGGATGGCTGAATGGATGCCAGCAGGTTTTTCCTATTGAAAACAAGACAGGTTAGAGCCTGCTTTAGCCATTCACCTAACATTAAACAGATCTAGGTGTGTGCAAGACTAAAGTAAAGTGTTTGTGTCCCTCATGGCTCCTACTGGGATCTGCTTTGTCTCAGATGATTGCGAAGCATTTACAAGCTATCGTAAAACACTTGCTTTCAGACATCAAAGCCTTGATCAAGAGGATGTTTCCGCGTCTCTTGTGCAACGCCAAATGATAAACCATAAATTTGTGAAACACCATAATCTGTTCTCTTTCCCAAAATGCCCCCAGTGAATGTTCTCCCATTAAGAGATCACCTCTGATTTAGCAGCAGAGCAGCGTTAGGAAAAAACAACAACACAAAATTAGCTCCGGTTATTTGTGCAGATACTTTTGAATGAGACTTGTTTACAATGTGCTGACTCACATCCTGTAGTTTATTAACTAAAGCTGAGCCTGTGGGTCAAGAGACCTCTAATATCCTGCCAACAAGGTCGTCATACTTTCCCTTCCTTTGTTTAAAGATTATCAGAAGCAGCATTCAGAAACCGACACAGTATTGTTCTGACATATTTATTTAGAATTATAAAAATCCCCATTTTCATTAAAAAATAAATAAGCAACAAAGTCATTTGGATTTGCTTGCTGCATAGACAGAACTACACATAAAACACATACTGACCATTTAACTATAAAGCCTCCAGGGCTTAGTGTTTGAATATTGCAGTCATTCGTACAAAAAAATATGAAGCCTCCAGCTGCTGGCCTGGAAGCAGTTTGAATTTACATCTCAGACAACAGTGAAAGGGAGCTTAATGTTGTCAAATATTTACACAAAGAAAGGTGGTCGCATGCTGGTGACTTTTAGTGACATAAAGAGTCCACAGAGTGGCAACAATCAGCCTGTTCACACCACACACACACACATAGATCTCTCCACTCAGTAGCTTTTTTTGTAATTTATCAGTCTGTTTGACTATTGGGAACTTGAGGTTTTGACATTTTGGCTGTGGTTACGTCTCCTCTTTTGAAGCCGCTGACGCCGCTGACCCCCTCTCGCTCTCTTCCTCTTCAGACACAAGTTCACATCACGACCCTCGCGATTAGCTCTGGAAAACACATGAAGGAGCACAAGATTCGGTTTAGATGAAGGTAGAAGATGGAAACTCTTTCAGACTTCCCGCAGGTCTGAGTTGATTTCTCATTCTCTTGAAACACAAACAATTATGTTACCACCTGGGTAAAGGTTTCAGTACGATGCATAGTGGCAAAATATACTTTTATGGAATAATCAGGTTTACATATTCGTTAACTGGCACCATGTAACCATATAACATGAATTCCCTAACTGTAAGTAAGCTGCAGTAAAGATAAGGAAACTATACAGCCAGGTGCTTTGTCAGAACAAGAATGGGCTTGGCAACAAATAAGATATCGTTGGCTCTGTCGTCATTTATGGGAAATATGACGACGGGTGGATCCTCTTACCCAGTTTAGATAGCTGAATATCCTGTGTTGTTTTGTATAAAGAATATATTGCTGTTGTGATGTGCAAAGGTCATTGCGGAGTATAGTTTTCAACATGATCTTCAGAGCCTTTCAGATTTCAGGACATAGCACACTGTGCACGCCCTTAATTAGTGTGCCGCCATGAACTGGTAAATACTAAAGGGTCTCACCTGTTCCAGCAGCGAATCAGCTGTTTGGCCATCGGTTCCTCTGGATTCAGACACACTTGTCTGTTGTTGCTTAGTGTCACTCTGAAAAACATGTTGTAAAACCACACATTTAGTCAAACTCTTCCGCGAGCGGGCATGGTTCACCGTGTATCTGCAGCATCTTGTACTCACATGACTGTGATCTTTTCGCAGTGGGGGCTTTTTGGGTGAACTATGAGCTCTTTCAGTTTTCCTCTTACACCTGCTTGCGTCTGCGGACACATACATCTCCCCGGGACAAATGTACTGTCTGATTCACTGACTGCACACAGACACAGTAACAAGATTACAGGTTAATTCAATACAATGCAACAAACAGGGATCCTTACTTTTACCGGATTTAGGCATAGATTTATGTCAAAAGATTCTTACCTGTCATAAGTATACAGCAGAGGCTCAGGAGGGCGAGCCGGCACACGGACTGGGGATTCATACTGGCGGCTAGCTGAATGCTGAGAGAACATTAGACCCACAGTCACTTTTATACACTCATGCTCCTCCCCCGCTCAGTCATGGCTGGGCTTTCCGAATCAGGAAATCCCCACTGCCGATGCTCTCTCCTTCGAAAATATCAGGGCACAGGAATCAGGATGCAAGGATCAGGGATAACATTTTTGTGTTTGTCAGAGAAAACTCCACAGGACATTATTAATAACTTTCCATTTCCTTTCTTAATTTTTTCCTTTTTTTTCTTTTTCTTTTTTGCTGTGCGCTTGACAACAAATCCATCATAAGCTCTGCTGAGTCTTTTCTTAATATAAATGAATTAAAGGGATTCCCAAGTTGTGTTTCCTTTCTATCATTTTTCATAGGTTGGCCACAGTAGATGGAGTTGTCCTTGAATAAGCGAAGTCAGTGTCTCTGGGCTTTGCCACAACATGACACCATTATCAGTCCTTTGGCTCTGTGTCAATAAAGCCATGTGATTTCTTGTAATTCCCTTTCTCAGGCGAGTCTGGCTGGTAAACCGCAAGTCCTTTCTACCTGGACAAAAAAAAAAAATATGCATGGAGTATGACAGAAGCATGTTACACTAATGTGCGCACCTTGTAATATGCTGTAATTGTTTGTAATATACATACACTGATAAGCCATAACATTATGACTACCTGGTTAAATATCAATGATCAATGATTAGCTCTTTATCATGACACCTATCAGTGGGTTGTAAACATTAGGCAGCAGTTCAAACATTTAACCCTCAAAGCTGATATGTTAGAGGCAGTAAAAAAAGAGAAAGTGGAAGGATTTGAGCAACTTTAACAAGGACCAAATGGTGATGACTATACATCTGTGTCAGAGCATCTGCAGAACTGCAGCTCTTGTTGGACTATCTATGCCTCTTGTTGGGTGGTCCCGGTCTGCAGTGGTCAGTACATATCAAAAGTGGTCCAAGTGGTCCAAGAAAGAAAAAGAGGTGACTTGCTGTTAGGGTGCATTTTGCTTAGCTGGAGTTTTCCATTAATATGGGCACCATTCATTTTATAGACGCAGTCATATATGCACACGGCTAATGCAAACCTTGTGATGTGTTCTCATGTTTTTCTGCTGCAGCTGGGCTCTAGACAGAATGGGTGAGCGCCAGACCTACGTGAAGCTCAGTGAAGAGAAACTCATACCAAAGTAAGCCCTTCTTAAGTCCTTATGAACAATAAAGTAAAACAGCACAGTGATTATGTGTATCACATTTCATCAGTGCATGCTTTGTTTAGGAGTTGTTTGCGCTAACTCACCCTTTGTGTTGCTGTGTTCATATTCAGGTCTGACATCCTGTCACTGCTGAGGACCTACAACTGTTACCATGAAGGGAAAAACTTTCAGCTGAGGACTCGAGAGGTAAGGAAAGCTGACAGATCACGTGGGAAGAGACCGGGTTCTCGGAAATGAAAAGTTAAATAAGTGGGGTAGTTGACAAGTGGCGTGCAGGATCACAGGATACTCATCACTGTAAAGCTGCTCCCAAAACTGGAAGCAGTTACTGAAAACCAGCGCTTTAATTTAAAGATAATTAGGACACAAAAACCTGAGGCCACACTGGTTTTATTGTGGAAGCAGCTCTTAGCACAGACCTGAGATTCCTGGTTTATTTTCCAACATGGTAAATGGCTGGTAAACCACAAAAAGCCCCTGTTTCCCTCAGAACGAAGACGGAAAGGAAAGGAGAGGCTCAAATTTCAGTCATAAAATTCTGCTTGCATTTCTTCAGTAAGCGTTTTTTCTGTTGTGTCTGTGAAGCTGTTTGCAAGGGTTTGGTTATTTGTTTGGTAATCATTCAATGGGTTTTATGGTCTGGACTTCCCCTTTGCATTCACCAGCAGATTCTTGAGAGAAAGGCATTGTGTGTGTAAGAGCAGGGAAGGGTGGTCCCTCTTTTTGGTCCCCCCTGAGTAACTGCCCTCCAAGTCACTACATCATCACTTTCTGGGAAAATCCCAGGGCAGCCATACACTTAATGAAGATACAGAGGGACCAGTGATATCATAACACAGAGCCAATATTTACCAAAAGCAAACTGCTGAAGCTCTTAAATGTCTAAGCCTTCATATTTAATTGAAAGATAATGAACCAAACTCACTCATTTCCATTTATCATTTTACAGAGAATGACTCAATACAGTACAGTGATGCATTACACCACTTTGCAGGAAGCCTTCTGGAACGTTAAAGTGGAATGTGTGTCATCTGTCCACTTTGCTGGAAACGAGAAACGAAACCAAAATGTGTGCTTACTCAGTTTGTCCAGAATGATATTTTCTTATCTGTAGATGGAGGCGCTACTGGAGTGAAAATGGGCAAGTCTCTACTCTGTGTATGTGTGTGCTTTTTGTCTTCGGCAAAAATAAATAAATAAATAAATAAATAAAATAAAAAATGTGAAAGACAAACAAGAAAAAGAAATGCAGTTTGAGCAAGAACAGGACAATCACTCTGTTATATACTTTTTATATGCATTGCCTGCAGTTACTTGTATTTTGCCATAGATGTATAGATTTGCAGTTTGGTCTGATTGTAAGTGTAGGAATGTAATAATAATAGTGATTTTCACCAATGATGTTAATGGTAAGCACAAAAAAAGAAAGCACCACTATATTTAGTTCCACAGGAACACTTGATAAGGATGCTGGGTGGAGATTAGTTCCTCAGTCCTACCGTGCCAAACTCTGTGGTATTGGTCACCAACAGCAGAGGCCGCTTAGAGAAAAATAAAAGGTGGATTTTATACGTCAATACAATCTGAGCTTCTGACAGATGGAATTGGATGTATAAACGCCCGGCAGAAGCAAGTTTATTCTTGTTGCTCTGTTCAGATTGCAGCTGTGAAAGTAAACATATGTGCAGGAATGTAATCACAACTAAATATTTCTGCTTGTAGAAGCCTGAACGTGGTTCTGCACCGCTGAAGTTAAGTCCCCCATTATTAAACAGTATTTCTTTCTTGCTCCAGGGTCATGATAATGGATCT
Organism: Chelon auratus; assembly: GCA_030220025.1. Taxonomy (NCBI): domain Eukaryota; kingdom Metazoa; phylum Chordata; class Actinopteri; order Mugiliformes; family Mugilidae; genus Chelon; species Chelon auratus. The sequence goes on from JASGAT010380220.1 coordinate 6,109, forward strand.
TTAGGGAGGCCTGTAACTAGCGTCAAATGTTTTAATTTTACTGAAGACAACGACTAGCTGTGATGGACTCAATCTGAAGGCTCAATCGTAACAAACTGTTTTACTGTCAAACTGTGAGTGCCTGTGACAGCTCACCTGTAGGCTATACAGTGTCACTTTCCATTAGATGACATGACTGCGGTCAATGTGTGAAACTCTCACTTTGGGGACTCTTACATGGATCCTGCTGCTTTATGAAGGTTCTGGTATGAAATAAACTCTGATGAAAAAACAAACAAACAAAAAAACTAGCTTTCTCAAAACCCAGATTCTTGACTGATTCATGACTCAACCATTACAAAATCCACATTCATTGTAATACGGTTGTATTTTATCTATGTTTATCTGATGTCAGTATGGTCTGTGTGCACACCTCCAACGCTCTCCCGAATTCCTGCTTTTTATTTATTCTTGCAAATCACTTCATGTCGTTCCCACACACAGCTTTCGCCGCTCTCTGTGAGGTTCACGGACTAAAGTTGGTGCTGGAATCTAGAAGAGCCTGATGTTCTGTCTGGTGTCCCGTGTGTCTTTTTAAAGCTACATGTTTTCACAAAGGGGAAGCTTTGAGGCCTCTTTTTATTTTGTTGAACATTTGTTTGGACAGTGTCAGAACCTCAGACTGTGACAGTGCATGACTCACACTAAAAGAATTAGGGCAACTGTACCATGGCTGCGTCTGGTAGCTTTGTGTGTATGTGACCACGGTGTCATGCTATTGGCGGCTGGAAAACAACACCTCTCATGATGGCTTGTATGATTAAACTGCGGTGCATTCGCGGTCAACCCGAGATTGAACTGATTTTCTCTGGGTGTGGCCACATTCACATTAATATCTCTGCCTATATCCCTGCTTACTGAACCTTACTGAGAACGGGAACCCTTTCAGAGAATGAAAGTTTCTTGACAGTAGTTGATGCAACAATCACACCGCAACGTCCTGATTGTCATCCACCCCTGACCCTGACTCATTAGACATTTGATGGATGTGAGGGAGAAGACATTACTCAGCAGTGACATTCTTCACTTGCTAGCTGGCTGACATCTGGATATGTCTAGAGAATACTGTAACAGTGTGAATGAGAACAGATGTAGCCAAGCCATAGAATAGCACCATTATTCCCGGGCTGATCATATATATCTAATGTAAACAGGCTTCGTGTGAAAAATAGGTGTGACGAGGTGACTGAGTGGTTTGAAGAGCGTTGTGTGTTGTTTTAAGATCATGACCACACTGCACAGGTGTAGTCACGTGATGTGTGGGAGGACATGTCAGGTGGTTCCACTCACTTGCAAGTTCATTGCAAAACTACTCACTTGGAAAACAAGCACTGGCATGCCCGCTGCAGTATAACTGTATTAGATCTGAAAAAGAAGATTACACTGGAGGTACTTTCTTCTTTCTCTTGTCAGAATGGAAAGTCATGTGTCGGCGCTGATTCACTGTCACACTCAAGAGCACTTCAGCTCTTCAGCTTTATAGATTTACGTAAACAGTGCTGTAAACTTTGGTAATTTGATCATTTTAACCTCAGACCCCCTAAATATTTGTTCAGATTATATAGTCAAAAGACATTAGTCTGATCTGTGTCTAACACTTGACTCAGTAAAACACGTGGGCTGGCAGAATGTACAGTATATGATGTTTTTGGTCCCAATATTAATCCATGTGCCTGGTTAGCACTGATGCCTCACAGCAAGAAGGTCACCGGTTCGAATCCAAGGGCCGGCTGGGCCTTTCTGTGTGGAGTTTGCATGTTCTCCCTGTGTCTGCGTGGGTTCTCTCCGGGTACTCCAGCTTCCTCCCACCGTCCAAAGACATGCTCAGTAGGTTAATTGGTGATTCTAAATTGGCCGTAGGTGTGAGTGAGTGTGAATGGTTGTCTGTCTGCGATGGACTGGCAACCTGTCCAGGGTGTACCCCCGCCTCTCGCCCGATGACAGCTGGGATAAGCTCCAGCAGACCCACGCGACTAAGCGGGTATAGAAGATGAATGAATGTGCCTGTAGCGCACTCTAGTGGTTATAACATGTACCGCAGTTTAAACTGTCTTCATTGTAGCACCCACATCTACCACTAGATGGCAGTGTTGCGCTGCAAAAAGCGCTGGTGTTGTTACTGTGATGGAAGACAAGTGCAGATGCTTCAGTAGAGTAAAAGCAGAATTAATTACTGTATTTTGCAAGTCCTGCATTTATCACCCAAATTTGCTAATATGAAAAAATGACTGGGTAAAGTGTTATGTAATTACTACTGATAGTTTACATGTAAGTAGCATTTTTCTGCAGCATTGCGTTGTGGCAGGTCAAAGGAAGTCCTTTTTACAACCCTCTCCTGATGTCCTGAGCTAATAGTTGCAATTCCATCCCAAAGAAGAAGTCTAAAAAAGTTACTTTCCTTATTGGAATCGAAACATACTTGAATTGCCAAAGGTAAACGTGCTTATCGTGGAAAAGCTGGGTTTCATGTATTCTTTTATTTATAATTAGAAATCTAAATTTACTGGGTGAAATGAATTGGAAATGTGGGAAGTGGAGTAGCAGGGAATAATAAACTAGATTAAAGAACTAATGCATTCTAATGTAATATATAAAATGAGATTGTCAGAATAATAGGAGCATGTGTCTGTACACCACGATACAGTTCAACAGTACTACAAACCAAAGCCTCCATAATGAAAGCACAGCTGAATCAACAGCTTCCTCAGTTATCTTAAACAAGATAAGGGCTGTTACAACTACTGACACTATAGTCTAATGAACTGGCAAGTGTAGTTGATTAAAGTGTCAAATGTTTCTGTCTGAAATGTTGTACAGTTCAAGAATGTAGTTGCATGAATTTAAAATACTCGAGTACGACTTTTCTGTAGACGACCACTCACACTCTCAGCTCCAGTATGTCTGAAACTGTTAGTCTGTTCAATTTATTATTAAATCTCAAACATAACTGAAAATTATCAAGTTCCTAGATGATATCTTCAGATTAAACCTTTAGTTTTTTTCTGACCAACTGTGAATAACCCAAAGAGGTTTAACAATAAAACTGATTTGGTTGTGTGACTTAGGCTGGTTTTTAGTTGTAATGATCTTCAACAATTATGAGTAACTTCAGCTTTTTCATATTATTTTAGCATTTTATTAAAAACTATATCAGGTATATCTTTACAAAATGATAAACTATGTAAACATGAAGACGTGAGTCCGTAGTGCATGGAAATAAATAGATCTTCACTCTTCTCTTGAGCCATATGGTGAGTTCGTCTTTGTTCAGTCAATGGAAACAGTGCATTTCCTCCTGAGAGTCCTCAAACCTTGTTCGGTTACTCCACCAAGTAAGTACCTACAGGGCTTCAACCACAATAACAACAAAGTCTCTTTAAGTCCTTATCTGTCCAAACAACCAGTCCATGGGGTCTTTCCCCCTGCAGTCCCGTTCTCTGCTCATTTTCAGAGAAAAATCATCTGAGCTGTTTAGATTCAGACTGGAAGGTCTGGAAGTCCTTAGTGCGCGGGGAGACCCGCGAGGAGCTGAGGCTGAGGCGGAGAGCTTCATCTGAGCCTTTGAGAACTGCCGCATCCTGGGGGACCTCTGGAGCCTGACGGGGCCGTAGCTCGGGGTCTCAACCGGGCGAGCGAGAGCCTGGATGCTGGTCATGTAGTCCTCTAGAGACTGGGAGCCCTGGGTGGACTGGGAGGGTGAGGAGTAGCCAGGCAAGTCCTCCAGCGTCTCAGTAATGGTTGGTAGGAGAGGCAAAGACAGTAGCAACCGGCTCTGTTTCATGCTGTAGCGGGAGAGGAAAAGAAAATAATTAGTTAACTCTATGTTAACTTCCTAGATAGTGACACTTTTAGTTTTACTTGTGGCTTTGTTGTTATTATACATGCTTGTATATTATCCTTTAGTCTTTGTTGTTTTAATCCTAATGTTGCTGTATATTTTTTATAATACTTGTTTGAATGGCTGAAGTTACAAAGCTCATAAAGATTAAGAAAAAATATAACCACTCTCACCTTTGTAGCTTTGGTTGTAGGTCTGGAGCACAGAGAAAGTCAGAGTGATGTCTTGTCCGTGCAGCTGAGTATGAGTGGACCGGAGCTTGTGTCCAAGCTTTATAGGCTCACTGAGGCAGAGCGATTAACCACTGCTTCCAAAAATAGCTCTGCTGACCTTACTTGCATCTGTGTGAATTTTGTGTGTGGTGTGTGTGCATGCGAGGGTGTGTTCATGCCTGTTCAGGAAACTCAGGAGTGGCGGGTTGGTGAGGTTCACTTGTGCAGCTGCGGCGAATGTTTATGTTCCAGAAACAATGAAGCACTGTGAGCACATTTGGGATTGTTATTAGTCTAAAAAAAAAAAAAAAAAATTAAAACAACCGCCAGTATTATTCTTTCAGTAACTTGCTCATTTATCACAGTCAAGCATTCCGTCCGCAGTTGTCCGTCCAAATTGAAAAATTAGCCGTGCAAAAACACTACAGGCTTGCGTTTCATGGCCCAGATGGCGTGAAAAAATGTCTTTAATTCCACGAGCCGTTTGAGTATAAACACCAAACAAATCATGTGGCTCCTTGAGAAAGCTTGAGATCCACATGTCAGCTGCTTTCATGCAGCGTTAATGAGTGGCCACATGCTGCAAAAGGTCAGGGATTCTTTACAGCAGTTTTGCCTCAATTAAAAACTTTTAACCTGCCAACTATTTTCCAGATCAGTATTCTAGTAACCATTTGATTGTTCCAGATACATACAATATGTTTCTCTGGCCAAATTCAGAACTATTTGGGACCAGTCTTTTTCTTTATGTTGAGCGTGACGTCTTGTTCTTTTCTCTTTAAGTCACATTTAATAGTGTTTGTATTTAGGGACTTCTTAACTGGCATCCTACCATGATTCCCATTTTAATAAAATCATCTTGTATTCATTCATTCATTCATTCATCTTCTATACCCGTTTAGTCCTGTTAAGTGTCACAGGGGTCTGCTGGAGCCGATATCCCAGCTGTCATCGGGTCGCCAGTCCATCGTAGGGCTAATCATCTTGTATGAAAACACTAATTAAGTTTATCACTTACAGTACAAGCAGACATAGTATTAAGTGATTGAATGTTTTCATCTACAGTATATTTCCAGTATTAGATTGAACAGCAAACCATATAATTACATGGGTTTAACCAAAACAGGATGACTACAAACTTTCAAGTGGTGGCATATCAGATGATCAGACATGTGACAATTGAATTATTAACATTATCTGTGTTTCTTTGGTATCAGAATCTCTGTGATGAATAGATTCATAGATTATTTTTTCCATCCCCAGGACCCGTGTTAAAAGATGTGGTTTGCATTACGGGATATGGAATCGGTTATAGTGATGATATAACGAGATGTTTCAGATGAGGCAAACAAAAACACCTACTCATAAAGCGACATGTTCAATTACAACAGTCACAGTTTTGGTGTAATATCTGATTTACTGGTTTAGTGATAATATAGATACATAATGTGAAATAATATAATGAAAGAACTTTCATTATATTATTCTCGCTGGCTTGAGTTTTTGTTTTGTTTTAGCTTTCGAAAAACTGTTCAGCACAGTCACCATTTTATTCTAAACTTAGAGTTTCATTTATTTGAAATCAAAAGCCTCCCCCTGCATGTACGTGACCCACGGCATACGTGGCTCAGTTCTCATTATTGCTGCCTTTTCAGACGTGACTTCACTCTTGTCCCGTGGAAAAAAGAAAAGGTTGGGTCAGACCTAGAAAACTTTCTCCAGGAGGAGAGTTTCCAACCCTGCATCTGTGAGCGTCTGCTCCTGCACGTACACCTGATACTGAAACGCTGTGGCGGCCGGCCAGCAGGATATCCCCTTTCTGACCATGATTGCTGATAATGACCGTTATTGTGCATTTCTTTGTATGTTGTGTGTGTGCAGGAGGACGGTGAGTTCATTCTCGAAGGGCTGCTGAACATCTACTGGGGTCTACGCCGACCAATAAGACTTCAGATGTACGATGACAATGAAAGATTCCGTCTCAACAGGTATGACGACCTGATTCTGATGGACGCACGGAGGCCTTACAAGGCCCAACAAAGATGTGGTCCTTGTATCGTAATGCTTGAAAGTCAAACACTAAGTATTCTAGACCCATGCTATATTAGGAAATTAACACCAGCATAAGGAATAAAATACAAAATGAAGTATTTATTTGCCCTGATTTGATGCATTTCTTTCAGAGACAATAATACATATATATATATTTTAACTACTGTCAACATAAAAGAAGCAATTTGAATATATAGTGGAATTTAGGAAAGTCAATTTTTTTACATTTCTATCCAAAATACTGGGAAAAAAATAAATAATTACATTTAAACTAAGCTAAACTCTTTCTTTTAGCATCATATCAACCTGACAGACATTCATTTGTACTGATTTATAACCTGTATATACCCCCCCATAGGACCCCCATTCCGTCTACCTATCACAGATTTCATTAGTTTGGTCTGCCGGGTATAGAGAGCAATTGTCTGGGACCCCTAGAACCTAGGATCGCCACTGTCTGCAAGAAAGTAAATTAGCATACACCAACAAAATTTCGGACCACTTCTTCTAGCTCAAAGTGCATATATTGGCTACATCAAGATGTGGTTGGAATCTCAAGAAGCTGACCTAGAGTTAAGATGTAATTGTGTTAAAAATGTTGAGATACATTATACAAATCTTCCCTCTTCATCTTTGCACAGAAATGACAGATCGTCTGCGGCAAAGCAGTTATCAGCGGAGTCTAACAATAATTCACTCGGCCGAGAAACTGGACCAGCGGGTGAGCACAGACACGTGCAGTCATTCTCACACACGTACACACACACACACTCACACGTTGGATTAATGAAGATTACACACACACGTTTTCAAACAGATTACAGCTTCGCCTGAGCTTTACTCAGCGCTTGGAATGGAAAGGTTAGCTCACATGTTCAGCACATATTACCTGGAGATGCCAACCAGATCAGATCAGATCACATACACTATAAATAAGCAGGGTTAGGCGATTTAGTGATGGCTCTGATGGTGGCCTCTTGCTGATATCAACACAAGGGTCCCTTTTCATTACAGATAATCCCTCTGTTACCCCAGGTCATTAATTCTCTGGGTGTGTACATAGTGATAGGATTGTTTAAAACATGTTATCAGTATTGAATGTCAGCATGAAATACTCTTCTACAAAACTGGTCTCAAATATTGGTTAATTCTACAAATGAAGGACAAACAAGGCTTCGGCTTAGAGAGCACAGAGAGGCTTTTCTTGAACACATGGGGAGCTGGCACTATCTGGTGCATGTGATGTGAAAGGTGTGATTTTGTTTACGTGCGTCCCTAAGGCGGTGACATGGGTGGCCAGGAGGAAGAGGACTCCCCTCAGCTGCTGAGGACCAGGAGTGATGCTTCCTTCATGCGAGTTCAGAGGCGGACAAACACACACACGGCCGGAGACCTGCAGCGCTTGCGCACACACAGGTTCTCCATCAACGGTCACTTCTACAACCACAAGGTACAATAAACAAAGCCCAGGGACAAGAACACGCATTAATGTGTCTTGCTGTTGACACATCTGCAGGTGCAGAGGGGCAGTGGTTTCCTGTGCGGGTGTGCCTGTACTTGCTGAGTTTGACAATCGCCTGCTGATTTCATTAATGTGCCACAGAGAGCAAGGTTACACTGAGTTCCTGCATCTTGCATCTGGATGTGTTGTTGTTGAACAGAGTCCAGCTCCAGATGGAAGGATTTCCTTTATGTTTCAAATGTACTGTCCAAAATGTCCAAGTTGTTCAGGTCCAGGAGTCCCTCCTCAATCCTGGAAGTGTTGACAAAGCAGACTCCTTGACAGGTCAGGTCCTGTCCTAAGATATTGTCGCTCATATATTTCTGCGTGTTTGTTTTCTGTCCTCCAGACCTCTGTATTTACCCCGGCTTATGGTTCAGTCACTAATGTACGAGTGAACAGCTCCATGACGACTGGACAAGTCCTCAACCTGCTGCTGCACAAGTTTAGGGTGAGCAGTAGTGAAACCGGCTTCACCTCAAGTGGTGTTTGAGCAAAACCTAAAACCAAAAATAATCTGTATTTGCGTCTTTTAAGGTGGAGAATAAATCTGAAGAGTTCCTCCTTTATATGGTGCATGAGTCTGGTGGTAAGTCCTAACTTTTGCCATGGTTTTGTCTCTACAAGTGTGTGTGTGTCTGTTTTAAACAGTTTATCTCTTTATCTGTGACCTTGTAGAGAAGACCCGTCTGAGGGATGGTGAATACCCGCTGGTGACTCGTGTGCTTTACGGACCTTGTGAGAAAATCTCCAAGATCTTCATCACGGAGGCCGACCTGGGAGAGGAAGTCACATACGATGTGAGTCTGGGCCTCGAGCCACTACTCTCTCTCTCCCTCCCTCTCTCTCCTTTCATCTTGTATAGTCCCCAATATGGACACACAATGACACAATAGGCCAATGATAGTCGGGTTAAATTTAGAAAGCCGAAGGAAAATATCCTGTTTGGGGACTGATGTAACAATAGGCCAACATGACAGACTGCATGTTGTGACCACACTGAGTAATATAAATAAAACAGGATTGTTGCTGGACAAATTTTCTACATGGTCTGTGATTTAAATCATGGATATCACTCACTATTCCTGCTTCAGCCAAGCGGAGATGAATGGACCTTTGTTGATGTTGCCCGAAGCATTAAGAGATAACATTTGAAGTAACGTTTCATGTTTCTCTTGGTGAACCACAGAACTGGCTTCAGACACTCACTTTAATGGAACCACTTTGTACTGAAAACAGTTTGTTGTGTATTTTATTCAGAATAATTGTTATAGTCAGTGGTGTAGCTGTTTGCAGGTAGTTCTGTGTGGTTTTTTGGACCAAGAAAAGTGGTTTGAAAGCTGTTTGGATGCCTGTGTATCTGCAATATGAGTCTGGGAAGTGTCTCTCATGTTCATATTGTATATTGTGTTTTTTTCTTCCCAGGTTGCCCAATACATAAAATTTGAGATTCCCGTTTTAGACAGCTTTGTGGAGAAGCTTAAAGAGGAAGAGGAACGCGAGATAAACAAACTGACCAAAAAGTAAGTCGAGAGTCTCCTTAACTCATCAGACCTAGTTGCAACGCTATCTCTGATCTGTTTCATTATGTGAAGCCAATGTGTGTGTCTCCTGTCCGTGTTACAAAATCAAAACAAGCAGTGGATCATCAATGAGGACAGTGTTTGCATGAAAAGTTCACAAGCTTGTGTAATCATTTACCTCATATGACTGAGATTTCGGCCTCTTAACCCAAGCGTATTGTGTGTGTGTTACTCACGCTGTGGGGGCATGAATCTGTTTACACAGACGCATTATGGGGCCATTATGTAAGTCGTTAATGTGAAGACTTGGTTTAAGGTTAGGGTGAGGCTAGGTTCAGGCTAAACTTTGGTTAAGTTGTTGGGTTAAGTCAATGTGTGGATTCAGTTTATAATCTCTTTTTAAGACTTGTGTCTCAAGTAGAAACAAATGTGAGACTGAGTGACATTCTTGGTTTGATCTCAGTGAGGTTTTCAATTAAAATAAATTCAATTCAAGTCGATGGTGGCAAGGAAAAACTCCCTCTCTCTAACGTATGTCAATTATATAAACAACAAAAAACTGGAGCTGTAAATATCTTAAAATGTGTTTGAATTTGTATTTTACTAGCTCAGTCTTTAACCGTGTGTTCTTTCTCACCTCTGCAGGTACAGCGCTCTGAGGTCAATGATTGTAAATCAGCTTGAAGGCAAAGCTCACACCAGCGACAGAGTATGAGTGGTTCTGTACGAATGTGTGTGTGGGAAGAAGGCGTGTGTGCGACACTAACGGTTGTTGATTTACTATGGGAACATTTCCAAATGCTGTAGTAAATGTGGCTATAAAGGTGAAAAGTGCTTTTAATGCAATGTTCTTCTGCTTTTAAAACTACTGTACATATTTCTCCACTTTGTATGATCTGTTTAGATTCTAGCTACATGTTTTGATATCCGCTTTTAATATATTCACATTTTGTATAAAGAACTCTGACTGCATATATGGATATTTATACGGACTGTTTTTGCTAATGTTTTCTCTGACTTGGACCTTCTTATGTAATAAATAATCTGCAGTTTTGCCCTCATAAATAAATTCTTACGGATCTCTCACACCAAACATAATACCCAGCTCATGCTTCCCATGAAGAAAACTGCCATTTTTATTATTTCCTGTACCTCGACCGACTGAGCAGAGATTAGCATTGTTCATGTGAGGAACCCATTTTGCCAGCTAGTTCCCATGAGCGTGTGTGTGTGTGTGGACCTATCAACATTACACAATGGGGGTATCCTGAGAGAGGAGGGCTGTTCCTTTTTCCCACAGTTTTACAAACAGCCAGGCTGTTGTAATGTTTGGTGGAGCAACCTCTACCTTTAAACACTGACCTACAATCAGTTGACCATTGTTGTTATTCAATTTATCAGATCATTTTAATAATAGTGTCCCCTGCCACCACTAACCCCCAGACACACATACTTTATATACACACCTCATGTTTTTACAACAGCAAATGTAATTTTATAAATTTTGTTCCGGCCTTTGTAATTATGATTAACAGTAGTTGCCTCTTTCTATGACATCAGTCGGAGCGTGGGAAAAATCATGTCAAAAATCATAATCGATCAGGGAGTATTGGTCACATTTAGACATATCAAACGAAAGACAGTCACAAGAATACTGTCAATGGTTAAATTTAAATCCTCCAAACCATTATTCACAGCAGTTTTAGTGTAGTACTGCAATGTGTGCGCACTGGTGTCGCTGATTAATTTCTCAGGAGTAGATGAACAGTAGGTTTCCAAACAGTGCTCAATTTTGAGTCTGGTTTAGTCTGGAAAACTACCGACAATATGCTTCATGTGAGTCATATGCTTCTGATTGTGTGTTTCTCTGGTAAATTAAATTTCAGAAGTTTCCATTCACATGGACCAAACTAGCGCCTGAAAACAGTTTTAGAGAGTGAATACGTTTCAGTAAACTGTGTTATATATAACACAGGTTTTTTTTAAAATAAAAAATAATTTAAGAACTACAATAAGTCCTTAAATTGTTCCATATAAAGATGTCTAGTTTTAGTTTAACTAGCAAATGTATGAGGCATAACATTATGACCACTGACAGGAGAAGTAAATAACATTGACTATCTTGTGACAATTCAACATTCTGCTGGGAAACTTTTGGACCTGGCATTCATGTAGATGTTATTTAGACATGTACCACCCACCTAGACCAGACCAGGCACCCCCACCCCATAGCAATGATCAATGATCTTTGATGGCAACAGCCATCCCCAGCAGGATGCAGCCTGACACAGACACACACACAAAAACGGTTTAGGAACATGTTTAGGAACAAAACACGAAAAACAGTGCAAATTTCCAATCCCAAAGTGATCAGGAGTGTGTGGGATACACTGATCCACAGAGGCCCCTCCCCTCAAACCATAGGACCCAAATTCCCCCACTAACAACATTCTGTTCCCAGACATCACAGGACACCCTCAGGAGGCCCATGTCCATTCTCTGGTGAGTCACAACTGTTTTGGAGGCACAAGGGAGACCTACACAATATTAGGAAGGTGGTCATAATGTCGTGCCTCATCAGTGTATGGATTAGATAAAAAATTTGAGAATTAGCCACTGTGGCAGGGATAACTGCTTCTGGTTTGGATATTAATTTAGATATTGATTTGTGTTGTGGTGCCACCTTGTGGTTTGGAATCATTTTAAGACACTAACAAAGAAAACAGAAGAAAGGAACAAGCACAAACAGGGCCTGTGCAACGTTTTAAGTTAATCAGAATATCATTACTGCTATTTGTCAGTTATCGTGATGTTAGAGGACCTTAATGAGGAAAGGAAAGTTTTCATGTAATTTATGTAAGTACTTTCTAAAACTCATTATAACCCTAATGTGGGAGCCAGTATCATGATGTCATGTGTACACTAAACAAATTAACCATTTTACTAATTTACTATCCAGAAAGTCTCAGGACACTTTGCTTTTTCAGTCGGTTCTTCTTGTTCGAAGCGACGTAGCAAATAGCAAGTTTTATTGTCATATAATTAAAAATATATATTTTTTGTCTTTTTTTGCCATTACTTTTTTTCTGTGTGTGCTTTTTGCAAGGTTTATTGGTTTCATGACCCCTGGACTCCTGAGCTCACTCTGTGTTTCACTTCAGGTCTACAAGGGGAGACCCTGCACCCAGGCACCTATAGGTGTACTGCATAAACCAAACAAAACAATGTCAAGGTTTAGGTCATGGCAAAGACAACAACATTTAAGCAGGGGCACAGGTGAATACATCAAAAGGAACAATGCAGGTAATGGATCAGGATGAAAACTACAGCAGGAAAAGGCCCGGTAGGCAACCAGGGAGGGGCTGTGTGGAACTGGTTCAGTGCAATCAGTTCAAGGTGAGTAAGCAAGTAGTTAATGGGAGAAACGGCAGACATATGACATAAAGCAGATGATAAGAAGTAACTATGGCAAACAAACACAGATTCCAAGATATGCTGTAAAAATACACAGTATAATGAGTACAATTTAAAGAGCCGATCACATAAACTGTATAATGAGCCAGTCAAGTGATAGTGATATTGAAAATTTGTTGTTAATGCGAAAAGCTGTGATTATTTACTAGTGTATTTGTGATGAGGCTTATTATTATGTTGCTTTCGGCAGTGATTAGAAGTTACTAAATATATGTTTCCCTTTACCCTGACTCTTGTTCTTTTTCTTAATTAACCTGACTGCATGAGCATGTATTTCGATTCACCATAAGACTACCGGGTGAGTTTTAATTTGAAAGTACCTACCGGAAGTCGGGTCAATCGCTGCTCTTGTTTCCAGAGCAAAGGAAGCAGTCAGTCATGGCCAGATAAAGCCCCATGAAGCCAGCCATGTCTAGGGGAGTTAACGCAAAAATAGTTATAATAGGAAGCGGGATCTCAGGAGTATCAGCGGCACACAGGCTCGTCAAAGCCGGATTTCATCATGTGCGCATACTCGAGGCGACTGCACGAAGCGGAGGACGGATAAAAACAGGAAGACTGGGTGAGCGAAAGACAGCCTCAACTCACAGCTGAGCTGACCCGTCCAGTTATGTTTAAACAGCAGGTTATGTTTCTGTGTTTCTTTCAGCAGATGACGCAAATGCATTTACTTGCAGGAAAGTTCGCCTACAGCCTTGTTACGATCACTTTCAAGTCTTGCAGAAACTGAGACGTTGTGCAAAAGTCCACCAAGGTTTATAACAAGTCCATAGACACGTTAACGGTCAACAGCTGCACCTCAGTACAAAGTGCACACAATGCTGAACATACAGAAATGTATACATGAAATGCAACATAAGGTTTAAATCAAGAGTGTCTGAATCTTAAAGTCTGTCTTACCAATCTTTCTAATTTTCTGAATTTTACATAATAATAATGAGAACAGTTGGTGAATCGTTGTACCTCTAATCCAGCAGGAGCAAGGAGTAAACAAACATTTTAAAAGGACTTTTTGTCTTTTTTTTTTAACCCGATCATAACGTACAATAAAATTAAACGAATTAAATATTTTTCATCTGTAGGTGATAACATTGTTGAGATCGGTGCAAACTGGATCCATGGACCGTGCGAGGAGAACCCAGTGTTTTGTCTGGCCCGCCAGTATGGACTGCTGGATCCAGAAGCCCTCACCCCAGAGAACCAGGCCATGGACATTGGAGGACATCCCCCCTGGGTTCCCAGTGTCTTCAGCAGTTCAGGTTGCCAGTTTTTGGAATAGAGGAGAATCAACCTGTCTGACTCTCTAAAACGTAGACAAGAATACATTCGTTTGGTATAGGTATGGTGAAATTTCATGGCAAGACATGATTAGTTATTTTAGACCATAAAAACTTGCAGTTGTAGTGCGTGTGTAAATTGTTATATCTCTTAAATGCACATTTTGTAAAAGTCCCTGGAATGTTAAGGTATGTCGACATAAACAGTGTGAAACTGGCATTTAGATGTTGGGTAGATGATTAGGTTTGTAAACCGTGGGGTTTTCTTGTTCAATGTGTGCAGGTCGAAAGCTGAATGCAGAGGATGTCTATCCAGCTCAGGAGATGTTTGCTGAGCTGCTGAATGAATGTTCTGAATTTCAGAGTGAAAGAGGAGAACCCTGGGCCTGTGTGGGAGATTTCATTCGGTCAGAGGTGCATTTCTTTTAGTGACTAAAAAAAAGATAATACTGGCAGTGTGTTTGTCTGTGATCAGTTTGGCATCTGTGCCTGACTGCTATATCTCACATGCAGTAAATGATGGGTTTGTTTTGTTGCTTGTTGTGTGGTGGAGGTGCTACAACGAGCAGCTGAGAAGTGGAAGGATATTGATCCCACCACCAGATCCCTGCGACTGTGTGTGATCAGCAACTTGTTGAAGGTGGAGTGCTGTGTTAATGGGACACACAGCATGGATGAGGTAGGCCTGGGGGCCTTTGGCCTTTACAAGACTCTGCCTGGATTGGACTGTACGTTCCCACGGTTCGTAACATACACGTACACACGCATTTGTCCATGTATGATGTTGTAACCTGCAGGTGTTGCTTGTTTTATATGATGCAGAACTGATTATCGAGTCTGTTAATTAACTGATTTATGTCAACTATAAATTGTTTCAGCATACAGATTCAAGATTTTTATTGTCATTGTATTTCTACAACGAAATTTTGTTTTTTTGCGGTATATATGGAACTGACTACTTATTCTGTTTGTCTTGTGCAGTGGATATGAAGGTCTGATCAAGAACTTGATGTCGGAGCTTCCCAGTGGTTTAGTAACCTACAACCAACCTGTGTGCTGTGTTCACTGGAACAACACAGAGAAGAGAGATAACTCTGTGACTGTCGAGTGTGACAACGGTGAAAGGATTGTCGCCGATCATGTTATTGTCACAGTACCTCTAGGTAAAATATGAGGCACACTACATGTACAATGCTTCTTTGGTTTGTGCTACTCATATTTTAATTATGCAAACAAGAGTCAGTCAGTCCTATACTGCTTTACTAACTACAGTCTCAAACATAATATCTTGCATGTTAACCACTGTGAAACATCTGTTTTCTTACTCGGTGCTTAACAAGCTTAATGTGTGTTTTGTCAGGATACCTAAAGAAGCACCATTCAACCCTGTTCCACCCTCCTCTCCCTCTACACAAGCTGCACTCCATCCAGAGGCTCGGCTTTGGAACAAACAATAAAATATTTGTGGAGTTTGATGCACCGTGGTGGGATGCTGACTGTGAGGTCATCCATCTGGTGTGGGAAGATGAGGTGAGACGTGTTATAGGTGCATGAAGGTGTATATATGCTGTACAGAATACAGTAACACCTTAAATAAAAATGCTTCATGCTGCAGTCTAAAGCTGGTATCAGTTAATCCAACTCTTGTCTGTTTTATGTTTCTTGGTGAAATAGGATGCGATGCTGGACGAGGTGCCAGATGTACAGAGATCCTGGATAAAGAAGTTGTTTGGCTTCTCCGTGCTCAAACCTACTGAAAGGTCAACAGCCACAAATGGCTAATGCTTGTCCAGCTCCTTTATGCTAAACTAGATGGTAAATACTGAAAGGTGCTCATATGTTGACTAAGAGTGCAGTCGTGCTTTTGGTTTAATTTTCAGGTATGGCCATGTTCTTTGTGGCTGGATTGCCGGGCATGAGTCAGAGTACATGGAGACACTGTCTGAACAAGAGGTCACACATGCCGTCACGCAGCTTATTCGCCAGTTTACAGGTGAGTCTAAATAAGTCATAAGGACGAGGTAAAACTCCTCAGCTCAGACCGTATCAAGATCGTTTTCCAAAGCAGTCTTTGATATTTTAGTGTGACCTATGTCCGTACGAATCATGCGTGTTTAGGGAACCCCATCATCACCCCAAGGAGAATTCTGCGCTCTCAATGGTTTCATGATCCCTGGACCTGTGGATCCTACAGTTACCTTGGGAAAGGCTGTTCAGACCAGGACACTGAGAACATGATGGAGCCGCTGCCACCGAAGAGATCACAGTCACAAGTAGCTACATGTTCACGCTGAAACACAAATATGTGCCCTGCGCACACAGAAAAACCTATTTCAAGGTTTGACTCTACTTTCTGTTTGGTTGTTTGTTTGTTTGTTTTTAGCCCCTGCAGGTGCTGTTCGCTGGAGAGGCAACTCATCCCTGCTACTTCTCGACCGTCCATGGAGCTCTTCTGTCCGGGTGGAGAGAAGCTGACAGACTTATCTCTCACTACTCCTCCGTTAATCCATCTGAGCTTCCCAAGTCAAAGCTTTAAAGGATGATGCTGCCTTGCACTAAACAAATTTACTAGATTTGTTGTAATATGAACCTGCCCATTACATTTCATATGTGATAAACAAATTACAATGATATCCCAGTTGATCTGGAGGATTGTGTGGAAGCTGCTGCTTATTTAAATCCTGAATTTGAAATGTGCCACAACCAATAAAGTGTGATACTGACAATTTTAGGCAATTCAGTACACTAAAATACAATTGAACAACAGTGACTAAGAATGCACACACAGACAACACATTAAAGATACAGCTTCAAACATTCTCTAATAAATGGGTTGTCTGTATGCTTTAAAGTAAAGTTACCAATAAACATGTAATCCTGTTTATACTTTAATTTAGTACTGATCTTGCAACTTCTTTGTCAGTTTGTTTACTGCTTATAGACTGATTGTAATTAACTATGAATAAATTTTGATTAATTCTGACAATTCTGTTTTTGTGCATTTGTGTACTTGGCAGACATATACATAAGAACAACTCTAAATGTTTCCCTTTGTTTTAGTGCAAAAAATACAAGTACAATATGAAACTGTTTACATTTAAAGCACTATCATTATACATTTTGTGAACAACCTGTTTAGTTCTGGGTCTCAGTGTTGTGTTATGTCCGCAACTCTTAGTGGACAATTTAGGAATAAGGTGCCAGTTTTACTGAAAATTTGCAGTTAATATCCTCTGTGTAATTTTCACACTTTGAAAGTTCTCCATTTCCATTTTTAAATGTATGTGTCGGTCCAGATGAACCACCAACGTCCAGTTCCTTGTTGAAGAATAAACATTAAGTAATATTTTATATCCCACGGGGGGCAGTAATATACCGCATTAATATCCGCACTTACAAAATAAAAACATAGAAGAAGAAATCATCGAACTTGAACTAAACGGAACGCTTGTTTCCCGAGGCCAGATTCCAGTCGGCATGTAAACAGTGTAGCACACCGAGTGCATCAGGAGTTTTCGTAGCTAGTAGGGTCAAAAATTATTTTATTAAAACAAATGAAATCCAGGTGTCGTCTTATGTAGATTACCAGCAGTCATGAAACTGTACAAGGCACTCCGAAATGTCGGTAAATTCAGAACCGTTTTCGACTTTGGTGAACGGGAAGTGGCTCATTGGTTCCCCGGACACATGGCTAAAGGTGACAGCTTTGTTATTCCCAGAATATGTCAAAAGAATATATGTGGTGAATTTGGAATATAAATATTTAACAACTTTCTGATCAATTTATGTTGGATATTTGCAGGACTGAAGCAGATGAGAGCCAGCCTTAAGGGTGTGGACTGCATCATAGAAATCCATGATGCCAGAATATCCTTTTTAACTGCATTAAACTTAAGCAGAACATACAGCAGTCATGGTTTTATCACAATTTTTAACATGTAAATTAATCCAGAATGTTATTTTTATGTTTTCTGACATGTACAGTATTTACAAATACTGTACAACCAGAGATAATTACTGTTAAGAAATACATTACTTAGCTTATGTATGCATGAAAATATGGAACTTTGAATGCACACTTCTTAATTAAAACAAATTCTGCAAAGATTTGGGCATTACAGGAGTCACACTAGGATGCAGACTGCAAATGAATACAAAGTTGATAAAATAACCTTTATCTACAGGCCAAGAATACACCAGGATTTGTGGTTTAGTTCAGGCGTGATTACTAACTGAACAACACAAGCAATTCTAGTATTCTTAGATATCAAAAATAAATAAATAAATCAACTGCATGTGAGCCATACCAGACTGATCTGATCATTGTTGCTTTTTCTTTAACATTAAGCAAATTCCCTTCTCTGGAAGAAACCCCGTGTTTCAGGACACACTGAATGTCAAACCACATCTGCTAGTTCTCAACAAGATGGACCTCGCCGATCTGTCCGCCAAGCAGGTCCAAGAGTCTCAATGCTACTTCAGCTGAGTCACGTGCCACCAGCATTTTGAAATACCACTAAATGCTCTGTCCTTGTTTTTACTCTGCAGAGAGTTCTGAAGAAGCTGGAGAAAAGCGGCGTGAGCAATGTTCTCTTCACAGACAGTTTGAAGCAGAGAGATGACAACGTCAAAAAGGTAACTGCCATCTTTACTGGATATTAAATATTCAAACCTGTGAAGGTGACCTTGAACATTATTCTTTCTTTTTTTTTCTGTAGTTGGTGCCAAAGGTGTTGGAAATTATTGAGAACCAGCCACGCTTTAACAGAGAAGAGGTACTCCAAGCAATTTGAACATATTTTAGTTCATTTCAATGTTGAATTATCTGTTCTCAGCTCAGTACAATCTACCCAAAACTCAATTCTGGAGATATCTTCAATTACGCCATGCACTACACTGTCCCCTGTAGTGACTACAGGGGATTCTTGGGTCAAGTTTACACCCCCCAAAATCAGTGGAAAAGTTGGATAAAATCCTTCAGGTACTGGGTAAAGGGCATGAAGCAGCGAAGTATTACAGGATGCTGATAGAATGTGAAGAGGAAATAGGGATCTCAGCCCTGAGACTTTCCTGGGAAAGAGACTTAGGGATATCATATGATAAAGAGGAATGGGCTACAGTTTGTGGCAATTCCCGTACAATGTCAAGGGACTTTAGGGTTGGGCTTATTCAGTTTAAGATTCTGCATCGATTCTGTTGGACCCCAAGTAGGCTCTTCAGACTTGGGTTGAAGGACTCAGATACTTGTTGGAAGTGTTGTGTGGAAGAAGAGACAATGATACATGTGATGTAGTCATGTCCCAAGATTAACCAGTACTGGATGAAGATTCACAACTACATTGTCAGAGTCCTAAAAAGACATTATGTACTTTGCCCTAAGCTATATATAGCTATAGTACTTTCTGAAGTGGGGCATGTACCTTGACACTATATTTGTTCCAAGGTAGGATATAACAGGTTGCTCAGGAATTGTTAGTTATAGGATAGAGACGTGATGATTATGGAATTATTACTTATTGACTACTGCTCGGGATTATTATTATTATTTACTTTTTATGACATGATTACTCTGTCTCTGTGATTACAGCTATGAGTTTGTTTGAGTTATACATGGCCACCGCACTGAATTGTTAGATAACCCTCCTTGTTACGGGTGTGAGAAAATGTTCGGGGTTGGACTAAAATGCATTCTGTTTGTGATGCTACTGATTTATATGTTATTGAATAAAAAAATGCAAGTCATAAAAAAAAAAAAATGATCTGTTAGCTCTATACACATTTTATAGCTTTCATTGGAATGTGGTCTTCTACAAAAGTCTGTTTTAGACAGGAATATTGAAGCAAAGTGCTCATCAAGATGCTGTTGCTTTTGCATTTATTGAAATTTCCCCTTATTTAAAACACTAGGTGTGCTCTAACTTTGTCATGGTAAACTTTCAGAGTACAAGTTACTGCCTGATGGTGATTGGAGTGCCCAATGTGGGGAAGTCGTCGCTGATTAACTCATTGAGAAGAACAAACTTGAAAAAAGGTACACATTAACATTAGTAGTTAATTGACTGATGAAAGGATAACATCAAACAATCTTTGATCAATGTTGTAATTATGCATCATTTTCAGGTCGTGCATCTCGAGTAGGAGGGGAGCCAGGTATAACTAAAGCGGTACTGACTAAAATTCAGGTTGGTTTCTATATATGTGTATTCACGAGTTAATTGTGTGCGGCTGTACGGTATTTGTAGCTGTCATTTTTATTCTCAGGTGTGTGAGCGACCTTTTATGTACCTGCTGGACACACCGGGAGTCTTGCCTCCTAAGATTGAGAGTGTTGAGACGGGCATGAAGCTGGCCTTATGTGGTGAGCAGAACATTTGTTTCTCTGATATTAAAAAAAAAATAAAATAAAACACTGTCAATCTTATAACATGATGTGGACATTTTTAATTGTTTCCTAAAAAAAAGAAATGTTGATATTTTATCTTTTTCTCCAGGGACTATACTGGACCATTTAGTGGGTGAAGATATTATCGCGGACTACTTACTCTATTCTCTGAATAGGCTAGGGAGGTTCAGGTGTGTGTATTTAATAATATTAATCCAAACCATGTACTCTGTGTGTTCTTTTTACTTTGCAATACTGTGATTTGTTACTGTACGTGTGCGTGTGTGTGTGTGTGTGTGTGTGTGTTCATGTGCAGTTATGTGGAGCGATACGACCTCCAAGAGCCTAGTGATGACATCCAGCATGTCCTCAAACGCATTGCTGTAAAGCTCAAAAAGACTCAACGGGTCAAAGCCATCACTGGAGTTGGTAAGAAAGAGATAATTCTACACTTAACACCTGACACAAACAGTGTTATTGATTCACTATTTTAAGGTTAATGAATTGCAGAGAGTATGAGGTTAATATTGATACCACCCCTCATATCATTTTTACCATTTCTGTACGGACTGAACAGAGGTGCTGGTATTTTAATCCCTTTATTTAAAGACAGAGTCAGGCTCAGTGTTTCCATGTTTTCCAGATATTATACTAAGCCAAAATTAAACTTATGACTTTTTAGTAGTATCAGTCTTCTCATCAGCTGTTTCCACTATTATCTCAAAGTACTGAGTGTTTGTTGCTCGTCTCCCTCAGGAAACATTACCGTCACGGTCCCAAACTACACAGCAGCAGCTTACGATTTCATAAGAGCCTTCAGGAAAGGAGAGCTGGGACTAGTAATGCTGGACTGACCTCCATTTTGGGAAGACTGTTTCTGGGTTTTTCCCAGTTTGCCCTTAACCTGGAAAGAGTTATATTTAGCCTCACAAAGACACAAAGACAAAGTGTAGTGCGTCTGCCCTCATATCATACAGTGTGTCTGGATTGTTCATTGTACAGGAAGTTACCAAACCTATTGTAAATTCTCTGTAACTAAAAGAATTAAACTTTATTTAGCTACAACTTTTTTTTTTTTTTTTTACACTTTTCAGAATACACGAGGCATATGTCTGACATGGTGTAAACAGGATATTTATTAGCATAAAGACAGTAACAATAACAAACTCTTTATATATTATGCACGTAAGTGTTGTAGCTATATAATAGAGTGCACTTATAAATACGGAACAGTCTGTTGCTCCTGAGTGTCTTCTGTGGGTAAAGAGGTCTTTTGGGATGGTGGACGCACCGAGATAACCTTCAGAGACGTAAGCAACCGTGAGAGCAGCAGTTGGTTTGCAAACCATGTCATGGTTTGTACACAGGTTTTAGAAATGAATTGCTAGATTTCAGTCAGAAAAAAGAAATGAATTGCACAGAAATGGAAGATGATTTCGGGATAAGGCTGTTTCGCTTTCCCAAAACACAGCGCTCTTATTTGCCTCGTCTTACTGCAGAGAATTTTAAATCCTATCTCAAAATTAAATTTGGCAGAAAAATAGCACATGAGGCTTATTTTACTTCTCAGCAAGAAGTCCAATTTAAGAGAAACTTATAAGAAGCAAGTTTCATTTTGTGGGTGGAATAATGCTGGTGCCAATGTTTTACTCTCAACCTTTAAGGAACGACTAGAAACTACAAATTCCATAAAGCCCAGGCTTTATATAAAGTTTCAGGTTCTGCAGATACATACACACTTTCCTCAGAGCTGCGGCATACGTCACTTTGCATATTATTCAAATAGAGGCTTTTTTGATTTGGCAGTAGAATTAAAGTCGGCAGGCAGCAGTTTGTATAGACAGTGAAAATATTTGTAATTAAATATGTTCTTCTGCTTCACAGAAACTACAGTTATTCTTAAGTTTGGCACTAGTTTCTGTCACTTAGGCTGAAGTGTATTTGACAAATGTGAAACATCACAATGAATACTCTGCTGGTAATGTACATTTGTCCATTGGTAAAGATGATATGTGTAAAAACATACAGTACAGTGATGTTTCTGTGATTGATTGTATCCTTTCACCACTTGTTTGCAACTGTCACTGGTCTTTCCTGTGCGGTTTCCTGCACATTATCAGATCCTAGACAGAAGCTCACTCAATCACAAGTTTATCTCAAAAAATAACCCGAACATTTACAGTATACTGTCCAGTAAGAGTCCATATTTGGGGGAAAACGTTGCAATAATTATAGAAACCACTTGAGAGAGAGAGGATCCATTTTGAGTTGAGTCTGACATTAATGCATCAAAGTAGTTTGTCCTGTTGTAGTAATCCAGTTCTTCATCCGAGCTGTCGGCCTTGCTTTGGCGGTAGGCGGACGCGTACCATTTATCCGCCGTCAACGCCACGGCTGCTCCTGCTGCTGCTGCAGCTGCCACCCTCACCGGGGATGTGCGCCCTGGCGCCCTGAAGCGGGAACGGGTTCCACCGTAGGCGCCTCCTCCCCGGTAGGTCCCCGCTGTGGAGCTGCGGGAGGGAGATCCTCGAGAGGAGCCCCGGGACCCTCCACGACCACCTTTTCCCAGCACAGGCTCATACAAGAAAGCTGAGAGCAGGATGCAAGTCCAGCATGTTGCAACCACCTGGTTCATCCCTGACATCTGTACAGGAAGACTGGAACAAGGAGGAACATTATGGCCATTAAAACAGTTTAAAATCCACATATAAGGAAGGAGGACATTTATGTAAAACTGGAGAACCCCTCTCTGAACAATGGAGGTATGCTGAGATATGATCTGCCGTCAATTTATGACACAGTCTTGACATCTGTCCCCAAAAGGTGTTAATCCCGTTCACACCTTAAGATTGGATTCATTGCACTGAGGAATGAAAAGAGGATCAAAACAGTTTCCTCCAATTACAGGTAAGCATCTGTTCATTACAGACCATAGTAATGTGAGATTCAGGCAGGCACCACCCACAGATTTTCCTAACAACAACCTAAACTCTCCACCAGTAATTCAGAACTGAAGAGAACTGAGTTTCTCCAGGAAATCAACAAGTCCAGTTGCCTTTTTTTTGGATATACCATGACCTGCTTATCTGAGAACCAGCAAACAGCTGTGGATAAACGCCTTCTGTTGATTATTCACTGATCAGTTATGCATAAAATCAGAATATCATCTTAATACATGTTACATAATATGCAGTGAGCAAGCCAGCTTGTATCCTACCGATCAACAAATATGAGATGTCCTTTGTCAGAGCTGCTGAACATGGTCTGTGCTACTCATTGCTCTCTTCCATTAAAGTAGGCCAGTTTAAAAATAAATATGCTTACCAATAAATACGCTGTCGGCTTTCAGCTTTCAAATAGGCTGTAGGCCTATATGAAATAAAATTCCCTCCATGGATGATTATGATTAAAAGGCAAAAGGAGGCGTCATTTGTTTAAGTACATATTTTAAAATGAGATTTAGCTGAATACTACATGTCATATTATTAACAAAATGTTTTACTAATACAAGAGCAATAGAAATGCATATATGCATTATGTTAATTACGCTATTTTCATAAATTAGCCTGGACGCTGGTATACATTGACCTGATTGACTCCCACTTTGCATAAGCACCCAGGCCCGTGTTAATCTCCACACCCTAAAGGCTGATTCTTACCTTTATCCCTTGTGTTGTTGTCCTTGCTTGTGTTTTGGGTCTCGGTTAAAGATGAAGGAAATCGTCGCGGACGATGCAAGCTCGTTCATGCAGACGATTGCGAGAACGAGCTGCGCGTTCACACGGGCGCATCTGAGGAGTGTGATACAGCAGAGTAGAATAAAATACTGTGATGCCATCAGCTTAGTGGGTCGGGTCAGTAGCATTTTATAATCTTAGTTTGGATTAAGGTCTTGTGTATTTACTTTTTTATATATCGGCAGAATTATTTCTTTATACTTTACTGTCAATCATATTACCTTGAGGAACTTGATGAATGGTGTTGTGTTTGGTTTCTTACAGATACTGTAAAGAACGGCCCCCTGTTGTTGAACATATAATCTCAGCATGTGTACGCGATAGATTATTCTCACGGAGAAATTTTGTGGTTATAAATTTTAGCTTATTTGTTTATCCGTCCAAAGTCCCATGTTAATGCCCTACACTTTACAAGACACTGTTCAGATAACCTTATAATAATATATACATTTTGTCGATTTTACCGAGACGTTTAGGCTATGGGGCATTTTTCCAAATTCCCATTATAATAGCAGCCCGATGAAAACTGTACTCCAAATAAATCCACACCCTGGAAGAAACAACATAAACAGTAAAGTAAGATAATATAACACAACAGTAGGTCATAGTAAGTCAGTCCTTATGTGATATAACCGATTTATTGTCACATCATAAAAGTGGGAATAAAAAATGATCGTTGTGACTCTTTGTGCATCCGGCTCATTGCTTTACTATTCCCAGACACCAGGTGGCGGTAAGTGTCCTGAAAAGACAGCGACAAATGAGGACACCGTTAAAGATATATCAGATATATAACAGACGGGGTTTCACGTTTTAAGTTACACCTGGTTTGGAAACTCTGCTTTAAAAAATGAAAGAATACTAAGGAAGAATAAAACTAAAGGTCACAGTAATTCAGTATCATGTTGTCAAACTTCCAAGCAGAAGAAGAAACACCAACGAAGAAGAAGCCGCAGGAGGAAGGAGGCGCTGATAGCAACCACGACCAAGTTCACTGACAATAGTCTGTCGTCATGGCTTTCCTCTGCAGAAGTGCAGCTTCGCTCCTGAAGTCCTCCAGAGCTGCTCCGGCTGTCCTGTCCGCGGCCCGTCTCTACAGCTCAGGTGCGTGTTTTAAAAAAAAAAGAAAGAGGCCCGGGGTCAGTTCATTAACAGCTGGTCCCACCACAATGTCATGAAATCTGCGTCATTGAATGTGCGACCAGTGTGGAGCGCACGCAGACAGACGCTAAGTTTGCAGCAACATTTTATTTGTATTATTTGCAGCACAAAACATCGCTGATTTTTAATTAATGGAGTCACTTTCATTGCATGTCGTTGATGACGCAAGAGAAAAACGTCTGTGCAAAAGGAAATTACAGGTGTCTCTTAATACCTGTACCTCTCAGGTATAAACAAGAAAAACAATTCATAGGACGTTGTGAATGCAGTTTAGACCTCGTATAAGTTTAAATATGTGGTTGTGGTGTTTTGAAGTCATTAATTGCTTTGTTTATTATTTTATCTTTATAAAAAATGGAACTGTATATTACTTTATTTATGTAGAGTATTGTAAATACCATACTTAAACTAAACATATAATTTAATAATCTTATTAACTGCACTGCTCATTGTCAAGTGTCAATAAATGAACTCAGAAGCCGTTAAGGTGTGTGCAGAAGAGCTGTCTCAAGGCTGTTTATATTGGGCCTTCAGCTTTTGTTAATAATTGACCAGAACATGACTTCGCTTTGTTACATCAGTGTTTTTCCAATGGGTATAAATCAGATTACCACTTTGGTGACTCCTCACCTGGATTAAAGACTACACTGTAGGGTAGTTTATGAGTCGGCAGAATCGTAACAGTGCAGTCAAACTACTGAAAAGAGTTTCCACAAAAATGGTCTTAAAATTGATTTAAATTGCAAGTCTTACCTGAACCTTACCTGAGGTTTTCTCTTCTTGCAGGTGGTCAATATGAGTATATTTTGGTGGAGAAACGGGGTGAGAAGAAGAACGTGGGTTTCATTCAGCTGAACCGGCCGAAGGCTCTCAACGCTCTGTGTGACGGGCTGATGAGGGAGGTGGGACAGGCGCTGGATGCCTTTGAAACCGATGGAGACGTTGGGGCCATTGTCATTACTGGCAGTGACAAAGCCTTCGCTGGTGGGGGAATTTACTTCCTTTTTTTTGTTTTTTCTCTGAAGTTTGATTCAATATTACTGAGTAGAAATGAACTCGACTTTGGTGATTTTCAGCTGGAGCAGATATTAAAGAGATGCAGAATCGAACCTTCCAAGAGTGTTATGGCGGAAACTTCCTGGCTCACTGGAACAGAGTGTCCACTGTGAAGAAACCTGTGATCGCTGCTGTCAATGGATTTGCTGTGGGTATCACATATTTGAGATTTCCGACACGTGAAATGAAACATTACAAAAAAATTAATATGGAAATGAGGGGGGGAAAAAAGAACACCATATGTTCCAGACACTAATCAAAACTATTAAAGGAAAACTGATCTCTGAATCTCATTCGCTTCCTCATCCTGCTGTTTCCAGCTGGGTGGAGGCTGTGAGCTGGCAATGATGTGTGATATCATCTACGCTGGAGAAAAGGCACAGTTTGGCCAACCAGAGATCCTGTTGGGGACCATTCCTGGTAACGGCTCTTGTCATATCCACTTTCCTTCCTGTTAAAAATATACTTGATCATACTGAAGTGAACAGATTCTGTTTTTTGGATCATGACACGACATCTCTCCACCCACAGGGGCTGGTGGAACCCAGCGGCTGACTCGTGCAGTGGGTAAATCTCTGGCAATGGAAATGGTTCTAACGGGAGACCGAATCACTGCTCAAGATGCCAAGCAATCAGGTAACAACTAAAGTCGAAACTTCCTTTACTGAAGTACATGAACTTCTCAGAGGGTTTCTTTTAAAAGGTAAAACCCAATGTAGTATTTATATTTTTGTTTAATTGATTTTCTCACAGTTGTGGATGTCCAGTGAAGCACTACATTTGTCATTCATGCTATATAGTGACTGAGAACGAAGAGTTTTCTTAGTTGCGGCTTTTATTGCACTGCCTACATGTACCAGGATGCATTGCATGTATCAACATGCCCAAGCTCACGGAGATGGGCGTTTCAAACCTGGTATCCTGGATAAATCTCTGTCCAAAGAGTAAAGGCATCTGAAATAACGTTTACTTCACACGTGTAACTGCATGGATTGAGTTACATTAAATCTGGGTAACGCAGGCAATGACAACAGTGAAACCATCTTGAGAAAAACATCAGTTTTGGTGTTGACATTGTAGTGCAACTCCCCCACAGGCTGTAGCTTCTACTGCTATTATTACTTTGTAGTGTAAAGTGTTTTCAAATTCATCATAGTGACCTTGAAGAAGGTCTCCAGCACACGCATCTGTCAAAGGATTGTATAGTACTGTAAAACACATACACACACATTTTTACATTTGCACCATCCAACAAGAACAGCCCACGCTGGAATTCATGGCAGAAGAATCATTTATTTTCTGTTGGCATCTGACAGCAACTTGAACAAAGGCACCACCAGTTGCTGTTTTTCTCGATAGCTCAGTTTCTGGGCGGTTTTCATAAGACGTGACATAATAAACTGACACATTTATATATCGATTAAACTTGACTCAGTGGCTTTTTGTGTTTACCAGGTTTGGTGAGTAGAATCTTTCCTGCAGACCAGCTGGTGTCTGAAGCTGTTAAATGTGGGGAGAAAATTGCTGCCAACTCCAAACTGGTCTCTGCTATGGCTAAAGAGGCCGTTAACGCAGGTGTGTAAAAGTGTGTTTCTGTCCATTTTAAAAATATGAATTGAATATGTCTCAGTTTTATCTGACTAGTTCCTCTGTGTGATTGAAGCTTTCGAGTTGACTTTGGCTGAGGGGAATCGTTTGGAGAAGCGTTTATTCCACGCTACCTTCGCAACGGTGAGTAGAAGAACCCATTTAGAGAGTGAGTGAGAAGGGTTGGCTCTTATTTTGACAGTCCATCTAATATGTTTGTTTTTTCCTAACAGGATGATCGGAAAGAAGGCATGACTGCCTTTGTGGAGAAGCGAAAGGCCTCTTTCCAGGACAATTAGGAAAGAGCAGATCAAGATCTGGGCCATGAACACACACTTCCTGATATCTGTGGTTCACTTTCTTATCTGCAGTACAGTGATTGAAGAAGAAAATTCTGATGGTAGTGGAGCATACAAGCTAAAATTTGGCATTGAGTGAATGCACAAAAGTGTCTTATCACAGTGAGCGCACTCGAAATCAAATAGGTGCCGGAGGTTTGACTGATTTGTTGACTGCGTTATAACCCGTGTGTAACAAGAGGAATCAGCCTTGTTGACTTGTCCTAACTTTGCCTTTTCATTTGTCAAATGTTTGTCTACATTTTGTAGGCAATTTATTCTGTGTACATTTTACAAATAAAGCTCTAGAGTGTTTTCCGGTATCAGCTGCTTTAGTGTAGTGGTTATCACGTTCACCTAACACACAAAAGGCCCCCCAATTGAAACCGGGCGCAAACGTCCTCCTTTCTTTTGTGGAGCTGTGGAGTAGTGGTTAGAGGCGCAGCTTGGACTGAAG
The DNA here is from genome assembly GCA_030220025.1 of Chelon auratus. Lineage (NCBI taxonomy): Eukaryota > Metazoa > Chordata > Actinopteri > Mugiliformes > Mugilidae > Chelon > Chelon auratus. Next base: position 34,743 of record JASGAT010380220.1, read on the forward strand.
GTTCCCAGGTTCACCTCCCCCCGTGTCCATGACTGCAACGCCTTGAGCAAGCACCTAACCCCCAAACTGCTCCCCGGGCGTAAACACTGCTGTGTGAACGAATGGATGGGTCAAACCACAGGAACATAATTTACCCTTTGGGATCAATACAGTATAATATATTATTATAAGAGAAACAGATAAATTATGTTGTTGTATAAAGACATGAGTATTCCTTTCGACACATTTATAATGTCAAGCAGTAACTTCAAATTGTTCATATCTACTTGTTGGTAAA
>JASGAT010380221.1:0-16489 GCA_030220025.1 Chelon auratus
TTTTTTTTTTCTTTTCTTCCTGCGCTTCTTTTTAAAATTCTTTTCTAACCTATCAAACGGATTTTAATGACCAGGATCTCCGAGCAGGGTCATGACTACTGTAAACCGCAGTTGCATACCGTTTGCTATGGATCAAGTCTCCCAGCTCATTACATTTATGGGCTGTTTATTAGTACATCATGCTAAGCCAGGCACTAAACTCTCAACATCCCATAATGCCAGCAAAAACAAAGCAGAACAGGCACAGTAATAACGGGGATCAAGGCGTACCAATCAACAGTTTGTAAGCAAATTAGGTGCTAAAAGACAGGAAAAAAAAGAAAGAAAGAAACACTGACGTTTTATTGGTGTGGTTAATGGGCAGACGTTTGGGGAATAAGTGAAAACTGTAACATCAAATATTGAGTATGTAAAGGTTTGCCAGATGTCGGGCTTTGTTGCCACAAGGTTTTCTAACCGCTGAACTTTCTGCAAACACTCTCTCTATTTGACAAATTGCAGCTGACTGGATTCACAGGATGGTGTGCAGTTTCCACTAGAAAACTCCTTCTTTCTGCATGGCTTTCATACTGTATGTATATGCATCCATATTACCACCCCACACCATACATGACACGAATCACATTGTTTTCACATCCATTCACAACTCCTCCTCTCCCTCTTTTCCCACTCCTTTAATCAGCTAACAAGAGGTGTTTCTGGCCCGTCCATTCAGATTCAGCCGCTCGCTCATTCATACATGTCTGATGTCATTTCAGTTGAAGTGCTGCGACCTTCATCCGCCCCCGTCCACCCCCACTTTTCACATCCACGCCCAGGTCAACCTCATCAGAGTGCATTCCTCAACGCATCCAGAGCTTCTGCCCTCTCCTCTTTTGTCATCGCCGCCACCAGTGTCTAGACCAGAGGGGGTTTTCCCTAAACTTAGCCCCGCCTTAAATTGGGATGATGTCACAAATGAATGAATTGCCAAAAAAAGCGTTCTCATTTTACTAGTGTGCATGAAAATCTTTATTGTCCACTCAGAATGAAGTCTCTTCTGACTGAAAATGCCTTCAAAGTCACAAGATTTAAAATGGTGCTAAATCTTTACACTAGCCACACTAGCCAAGCAAGATAATGAATGGATCCTCATGAATATCAGTCCTGTAATCACCCTCTCCAAATCCTTGTGGGTTTATGATAGAGGTCGCTTAATTCTCCTACAATGTAGTATTGCGATCAATATCGATACAATGCCAATATAGTCACTGCATCAGCTTTAAAATAGATGTGCTGACTAAACTAACAGTTCGTCTGGAAATATTGTTGATTCCTTGCCCCACGGCTGTCGGAGAAATGTACCTGAACAAGCGAGACAAATCTTTATCCGAGTTCTGCAAGCATATCCATCGTTCTGGAATGAACAAGCAACCTCTCACTCATTAATTAGTCAACCTCTCTACCTGTGGGCCAGCCTGCCACACTCCACCGTGATTGATGGAACAAGAACAAAGGAAAGGGACCGTGATTACTGATGAGAATTATAAATACATTTCAATTAATAAAAAGCCCCCATTGGTATCTGTCTCGCAGGTTCCGCAGGTAGTGTGGGAGTGTAACTGGTGAATTATAGGATTTTCCGTGGCAACACAGTGAGATGCCGGCACAGAACAACAGCAATCTCCTGTGCTATTCTAGGTGAATGAACAGACAAATAGAGAAGTGAGGGAGGAAGGGGCCGAAACAAAGTGAGTGAGGCCAGGTGAAGAGAGGAAGAAAGGCGAGGGTGGATATCGGCCAGTGCTCTTTAATAACCAGGGCAGCGGAGGTTCAGGAACCAGACATGAGCAGCCCAGTGGACACTAGAAGAAGGGCAATGAGGTCACGCGGCACGGAGGGGGAACACATACAGCATCATACCCACAGGAGATTGATGTGTTTCCCAGCAATCTACAAGCCCATAAAAAAGGGCACGGTCTGCGGGCAAGCTTAAAAACCAACCAGGGAATTGGTGTACAAAAGTTCATCTGGCACTGTCATAACACTGCAGCATGACAACATAACCTAATAACATCCACGGCTTCACAGGTAGGGTGGCTATTTTCTCCTGAAGTACAAGACAGGGAAGTTGAATTGTTTATTCGATTTATGGAAGATGTATAGATGTGCATTTGCTACGTATATTCAATCCCAGCGGAAAATGTGTGACTTCCTCTCACCTTGATGCTCTCTGTTGTATTCAAAGGAGCCCTCTATGGACATGCTGTCAGAAGTAATAAAACTCCTTCGCAAGGTGTGTCCACTGGTGAGGGCATGAACCGCTAAATCCTGTGCTGTTTTGTGCATTTTAGGGTTTCCAGCTCTTACACTGGTTACACACATTGGTCCTAACTCACTCACTGGATAGCTTAGCAAACTACGCTCCTTTGATGGCCCTCCGATTGGTCTGTTGACCGCCAAACCCACCTTTTGTCAAGTCACAGGTGCAAGGTTAAACAAACAATAGCCTTGCAGGGGTCTAACCCTAACCCTAAGCCTAACCCCTTGGGTACTACTCTTTTAGATTATTTCCCTCACTCTACCCACACTTGTCGACTGTACGACTGTAATTGAAGAATAACACAATTTTCAAGTTTCAAAGCAAACAAATTCCACAGGCCCCTCAACATTTTTCTATGGGAATGTATCTCCACATTGCTATTGTTTGTCTAACCTTGCAGTAGAAAAACCAAGAACCAAGGTGCACGTAGGATGAAAAGAAATTGTACAAAGGTCAAGACTCCAGCAGCACTTGGAAGAACTTTATTAGAACGATGCGTTTCGGCCCGTAGCCTTCATCAGGGCAATCGAGAGACACACTGCAAAGGATATTTTAAAATTACTTTATTTTTTTTTCTTTCAGCGTCATACATTCTTTACAATTCCCTTTGCATTGTGTGTTTTGTGATGACCCTGATGAAGAACAGGGCTACTACAAGTGTTGCTGGAGTCTTGACCTTTCTAACGGTAACACAGGAAGTTGGGACTTGACAAAGGGAAGGCGCAAACTGTTTTCACATATTCACCAAAGCCCTGAGAGAGATTCGGGAACTTTTGCCAGTAAGGCCCTACAATGAACTCGTCCGAAGAAAAATCCAAGGACAGGCAAGAAGACTAAGTACTGTAATACTGCCTCCGGCATGCCCTACCCATGCTCTACCACTCGCCTAAACCAAACGCTATGGTCAGTATTGTCAATCAGTGCTGTCAGAGGTCCGGGCATTCAGGTCTGGATAGTTCATATGAGAAAATAGCGACCACAACCAAACCCTATTATAGTCTAAATTCCTGAAGCCATACCTATTTGCACTAGGAAAATCTCATGCAAAAGAAGGGACCGTCACTCTAATATTCCCAACACAACTACAGTGACGACAGAAGCATTCCTGTACTTCACTTAAAGACAGAGCTTGACATTTAACTACAGTATCTTGTCAGGAGAAGTGAGGATTAACCCCGCTATTTAGTAGAGGTCGCCATCATTGGAAAACCATTGTTAGAGCATTGAATCCAAGCTGATCGCAGCTCCAACGAGAAAACTTGTTGCAGCCGCATTTCAAGACAACAACAGCAGTGTTTCAAGCTTAAAAGACTTCATCTTCAAAGAGCTAGAGCTGACTTTTTGACACCAAGCACTGTGTAGAATGTTGCAAAACCCAAGGTAATTTTCTGTTATTCTAAGCAGCATTTGTGATGACACCCTGAGTACATACTATAACCTCCTCAAGGACACTACATTAGCATACAGGTATGACTTTGAATACAGTGTGCTGCAAGCTTTTGTTATAACTCCAACAGCGGAAAATGTCTCTATTGGATTTTAAGGGCCAGTATCTCCCACCAGGTCTCCGTGTGTCTCCTTCCTCTCAAAGGCACGGTATTGTCTTTTGGAGTTGCACAGAAAGATCAAAGAGCATTTTGAACTGTGGCGCCTTCTTTCAGAGCAGTGAGGACGGTTGCATGAGCATCTTCAAAGGAGGACAAGTTCTATTAATCACTGCACTGACTATGTCAACACTGCAAGGAAGTGAAAGGAATACATTTAAAGCGAACACTGATGAGTGAAACACAGGCCTCCGAGCTTTGATTATGCAACGTTCACAAGAAAAGATGTAAACCCACTCAAAAAAAAAAAAGGCCATGTTTGAACATGTTTGAAAGTGAATACAAGCATTCAATCGGCTGTACACAGGATCAGCTCAGCTCATTGTCTTCCTATGAAGAGGTTTCATTCTCGCAGGAAAGTATTGATCATCTTGCACCTGCACCTGAGCTCACTCTCGTGCATCTTGCACCCGTTGCGAGCTGCAGTGTTATTCCCATGATGCTCTTTTCATGCTCCAGACGCCGTGTCAACCTGGGCCAGGGCTGGAAGGAGATCTTTGATTCAACACTGCCTCTTGTGGAGTAAGAGTGCAAATCCAGAGATACTGTAAACAGCTGCAGTACAGTCCAGAGCAGATGCGGCAGTGGGGGGGAAAAAAAAAAAAAAAGTTCATTATCTATATCTCTTGAACCGTCATGGATGCCCATACTGAGCTGCTCTCATACAGGAGAGTTCAGCTCTTATCCAGGTAATGTGGTTAATCAATTAGAAGTCCTTGTCCCCTGAGGGTATTCACATTAACTTGAGTATAGGTTTTCACTTAGAGTGGATCAGTGATCTCTGCAGTGGCTTCCCCCTCCAGACTTCTTTCATTATCTAAAATGAGAGCATATTGAAGGGGGGCACCAAGGTGGAGCAGGTTGGGGGGGTGCGGTGGAGAGATATTGTGCGAGGAGCGGGTCACATTCACGTCTCAAGCCACACCTCAGCACTGAGGACTGTATCTCCATCAAATGACATTATCCATCACCATCAGCTCTTGCCTGATAAAGAGGAATGACACGAGCTGCATTTATATATATACTATTTATATATTTATATATGAAGTGAGGACTACAGTGTTCAGTCAGTGTCAGAAAGAAAATAAAAATAATAAATCCCTGCGGCTCCTCGATCCTCACCCACTGCAGTCTTGGTTTAGAGGAATCCATTCAAAAACCTCACATAATTCCCTGCATTCAGGCTCATCCATACAAATCTGTTCATTCTCTCTCGCACAATATTCTATTCACTGTTTCCTCTGTTAAATCTCTGCGCCTGGCCTCACTCTCCGTCTCTGGTCTGTTGCAGTCATCCTTTACAGGACACTCCTCCTATTCCCTGTCAGATAGATTTGGTCATCTGTTGGTTCTCCATTTTCACAGCCACTGATAAAAAAATAAAAAGGGCTTAGTGTAAATAAAGCACAACAAACAAATAATAGGTTCAAGGAAGACTGGAAAAAAAAAAACAGCTCATAAATCATGTGTCAGTAATGACAGGGGTGCCAAGCAACTGGTCACATCAATAATACAAATCGGTAGCAGGGCAGCTGAAGCAGATGATGATAGAAGTATGCTTTAAAGTATACAAAGGTAACCAAGCTGGAGACAGGATATATATTTCATTTTGTTGGTGCAGATACTGCCCCTGCCACTGTATGCAACTCAACTGTACATTTCTTTTCTCTTTTTTTAAATATGCAAATTCTACACGTGCACAGTGTGATTGTGATAACATGCCTCCATCTGGGGATTTTTAATGAGGCTAAGGCTTGTTGTTTTTTTTTTTAAATATACACATACATCTGTTTATGTGACCACATCGCATGCATTCGCTGTCCAGTTCTACAGTGTTGTACGTGACACACATATGTTATACTGTACTGTTCATGTTCTGTGCACAGCCATGATGCACACATCCGTCCATTTGAGGTTCACAGCGGCTCTGGTGGGATGAGCCAGGGAACTTGATCAGGTCCTAACCCTCTGGATTGAGCTGCAAATGAACTTTGCAATTGTATGAGCAGTTTGTTTCAGATTAGACTTGTGATTGATGCAGTTTGTATATCCCAGTTAGCATTTAATTTGTTGCTGCTCCCTGCCCATTCATTAAGATAGCTGCTAGTTGGGTCGTTATCAAAATTGGCGAGCCTTGGCCATGAGGACTTTGGGGCTAGGAGCTAGCCAAGTTAGCAAAGTCTGGAAAAGTGGAGAAACTGCCAGTCTTGTTTTGTCTGCAGATAAGAAATCCACCAACCAGCACCATGATGGGCTTAAAAGTGCACTTAAAAATGGCAAAACTGGGATTTGTCATTGAAGTGTTGCTCAAATGCTCGTTGGCACTGTAGTAGTATAGAAGCAACAATTCTTCATTTTACAGTTATGTATTGGGCCATGTTTCTATGCTGAGCCAAGTTAGAACTTTTGGCTGTTCCTGGCAAGAAAGAAAATATACTTTTTTTCCCTTTGAAAGCATGGGATGTTTTAGGGAATGTGCTTGTTCAGTGTTTAAAGGGGAACTACTGATTTTTACAACCTGGACCTCATTTCTGGCATAAAATCGTTTACTGACCCATATAACTTCATTATTTAGATCTGCATATATCCATATAGTGGAAGTGACTGGCGCACCGAAACCCAGCCTCTAAATAAAGCACTCGCAATGGTCGGCTTGTTTACCTGTAATTTGCCTCTGCTATGGTTCGTCCACAACCTCAGAATTGGAAATATATTCAGCNAGTAGAAAAATTACAGGTAAACAAGCCGACCGTCGCGGGTGCGCACAGCGCTCCAAGATGACATCATCCAGGTCAGAAGACAGGTAACAGGTTACTCCGGACTCAACGGGGAATAGCACTAGCATATGATAACAAATGTATTATATTATATATTGGTGAAATTAATGAGTTTCACGGCAGATATGTGTTTTAGAGGCTGCGTTTCGGTGCCCCAGTCACTCCCACTATATGGATATACGCAGATCTAAATATCTCCCGATTGACTTCAAGTTATATGCGTGAGCAAACGATCGTATTTTATGCCAGAAATAAGGTCCAGGTTGTAAAAAAACAGTAGTTTCCCTTTAATAAAAAGATCAGTATATTTTCTAATAACTCTAGCAGTTAACCATGTATCTCGACTCAGGGAATTGTTAACATAACTTAGCTTAACCTCAAAGCAGTGGTATCAGTCGTGTCCTCTAATGTACTTCTAAAATGTAAAAATATTCCTTTCTAAAATCTAATGTGAATTTCATCAGCATATATTGATGCAGAGAGTCTTCAAAGACGAATGCAAGAAAACGTCTGTGATGGTAACACATATAACCCCAAATGATGGCTGGCAGAAACTCAGATCCTGCACATCTGCGAACGTGATAAAACAATAGAGAACTGCCCTAATGATCACTTCCTTGCCTCCCCAGTGCCTGAATCATCTGTCCTCCAGCCTCCATTCTCCGATCCCCTTTCCATCACCGGCCCTCTGTACCAGTCTGTTCCCCTTCCAACACTCCATCACAGCGGCACGGAGCCCTGGAGATGTCTCCCTGCTAAGGAGTGATGTAGTGGGCTATGCTAACAGACCCTCTCGGCCACTATTATTAACCAGGCCTGGCCCTCATTTTTCAAAGCCTGCGGAAACACACGCGCAGGAGTACAAGCGGACAAAAAGTCCTCAAAAAGAAACACATCTAGAAAACCCACACACAGGCACTTCACTCAATTCTTCACAGGAGATAAGCAGACATCGCACGTTTTCTTATGTTGGAATTAATGTTGCAACAACAGCGTTTGATTTAACTTTAATTCGGTAGTTGAATTAATGAATTAGCAGCGGTGCATTACAGTGATGACAAGCCTATTTTTTCTCAGCCCCACAACTCCAGTAGCCAATGATAAAAGCAGTATTATTACCACAGTATGCAATATTCAAACAAGAGATTTGTCATCTAATGAAGAGAATTACATTTCAGGCCCCATGTATAATTCATTGCCATCAACCTTAATCCAGTACTCAGTGCTGCAGATACAGCCTGCAGAACGAACAGAAACACACAAGTGCTTTATCTGAATCAATAATCTCCTGTCGATTAAATTTCACATATATCAGATGGAAACTGGGGCATTTGTGAGGAGGACAGGGCGATCCTGCCACGTGCACCCGTGCTTGCGTGTTCAGTTTTTCCCTCTCCTCCTGGGATGCACGACGAAAAAAAAAAAAAAAAAATCAGTTTTGTTGATGTGTTGCAGACTGTGTTTTCTTGCTTGACTGGACTGGTATTCCTTCATTAGTCTATCCCTATCAGCAGAACTGCCATTCCTGTGTGTGAGTGAAAAAAGCCTTTCGCCTTCCAGTGGTGTGTATCGAATTCCTTTACCCCCTAGTACAGCTAGTGCTGCTAGCTAGGAAACAGAGTAAATATAACTGCTCCCTCTCTAGCCCACCAAGGCATTGATTTATACATAGCCTGCTGCAGCTGGGAGCTACAAATCTGAGGGGAAGTCAGCTTATTCATAGAACAAAAATATAGTTGTTTCGCACACACATCTCGGAGGATTTGATTCAGTATAGATGAGGGCTGTCAGAGTAGTGTGTGTCAGCAGGCACCAACTAGACACAAATGTACTGTAAGACTGAAACAATGCTAGTTTGTGACATTCTACAAGTACGCGAGTCTGTACTCTACTGAATTTAGACTCTCGCCAGAGGAAGGGTTAAGCTTTGTGCATTTGTCTACATTCACATTTTACCTCTTTAAAAACGCTGACTCCCCATAAAGGCACTTGCCCGCATGTGTCGCAGTAATTCTGCACACAGCGGGAACCCACTGTCTTACTCTTGGAACAATTAAGAGAGAGGGAGAGGAAGAGGGGGATGACTGCCGACGTGCATCCTTCACCGGCGTAGCATTTAAATAACACAGGAAGAAACAACAGTCAAATGTTTGGAAATGCAAAGAAGGAGCGTAAACAGAGCGGGATGGATGGGGAGGGGGCAGGGGGAGAGGAAGCGGCGGATGAGAAAGATCGAAACAGACGTGGACGGGGAAGGGGGAAAAAAGAAGACAGGAAAAGAATAAAAGGCCCAGGTCGGGAGCACGTTCCTCTGTTGTGAGAGGAACCTTGTTGAGTGAGCCAGTGGCTGCGGTGTCTGGCACAGCATCAGTCCATGTGATCAGACAACGGGCGTCTGGCTCATCACCCAGTCACTTTGTTCCCCCTCTGACAGCCTCAAGGCCTGACTGCCTGACTGACTGTTAGCGAGCAAGAGAGGCAGAGAGAGCCCCCGAAAGGAAGGACGCCTACCGCCTTTGTTCGCTGACGGTGAAGAGGAAATTAGCGGATGTGAGGCAATTAAAACCATCGCGAAACACGGACTAAAATTAGCTTTCCCGAGGGTCAGTCAGGCAAGAGTCAATAGTTCACATGATGAGTTCTTTCTCTCCCTCACGCAAAAACATACAGACATGCACGTACACATACACACCAGCAAGACGTATAATGGCTGTCCCGTCCAGTGCCCTGCAGGCCATGATCCCATTGCCCGGATAGAATTCCTAATTGATGTGACAAAGTGCCTTGGAGTGTCCCGTTTCTCCGGAGTGGTTTTCTAAAACGCTGCCCCGACCTTTTTTCCCCCTTCTCTGTCCTTCTGCATGCTATTCCTTTCACAACCAAGTGCGGTTTAAATGGGGTAAAAACAGTCTCTTGACATCCGACAGTCGGATATTATTATGATCGGGGGAATATTGACCGTGGCCACACGGCGGGCAGGAATGAGAGGACAAATCAAACATCAAAAAGCTCAGCTATAAAGCGACGGTCTTTGCAGAAATGAAAAGCATAGCGCGCGCGTCAGCTTTCATCTTGTAAGATAATAGCCCAGTCATCGCTGTTAAGAAGACATGGCTTTAGAGTGCAAAAGGAGATGGGTTTGCCTGTGGAAGCTTTTAGGAACTGTCACTCTGAGAAACATGACAGCATCGCTAAAAATAATGCCTGCTTATAAACTCAATGTCAGGGGCTCGGGGCGTGTTAGGTGTCTGCTTAAGAGGCCGCAGTCTAGAGAAACATCATTTGAGCGCGCGCGTGCACACGCAAACAACCCGCGCGCAAACACTATCAATCTCCGTGTTACATTTCACTGTCAACGGGCAACAAACGTAGAATGACACAAGCCGACCCATTCTTTGTTTTCTTGTATCTAGATGGATGTGCTTGTTGTGCTTTGTTTCCCATTAATTAAGTGTGGGGGTGTTGGTGTCAGTCACTATTAATTTGAAAGTGGTGATGCGCCCGGCTTTGTTTGTCAGTCTTCCTTTATTACACCACACTATTGTCACAGAAAATCATGATTAATTTGTTGAATTTAACGACGTATAATTTGGCAACTCCATTTTTATTTTTATTTTTTTAAATAGCTGTCATCTTGACAGTGCTGCGGAGATGTATTAGCTTTAGACGAAGGCTGCTATTGGGATTGCTAATTGCGATTTGGTTGCTGAAATAGTTTTTCCAATATTTCAATTATTGGAAACGAGTTGCTGACAGATATTAATAGGATCAGTGTGTTGTCCGGCATTTTCACGGCATTAGTCCGAGGGCAGGTGTGTGCGTGCGAGTTTTGTATGTGGCTATTTTCTGAGCCCGAAACACAACAACTGCTCAGCCCGGATAAGAAGCATATTGTGGAAAAATAAATGCGAAACAAATACGGATGGCCCCAGCAGAAATTACCCATCATGCAGCAACTCACCCTGAAAGAGTGGTGAAAATGCTGCTCTGCATGATCATGAACTGTCCTTGTGTAGTGACCTTCGCTGCGTGAAATGAGAACTTTGTGTCGCAGCCTAGGAGATGCTGCGGGACAAGGAGGTGTTCACTGACCTGTGCTATGAGAGATTCACTAATGCTTCAATCAAAACTGTCCTGAGTGTGCGCCCGTGTGTGTCGGGTTTGCGAGCGCAGGCTCGTGTGTGCGCAGGTGTGTGTGAGCCGTTTGTATGTGTTATATGTGTTGGAATTCAAACCTGTTTACCCCCGCTTGATATGGGCCATTTACATTCTGGAATGAGAAACAGATACAGATTCGTGGACAGTTTCCAAGCCCCATTATTTCCCGTCACTTTCAAATCAAAATCAATTTCCCCAGCCCCTGTTGTTCTCCTCTTGGGTGAAAATATTTTCTCTTCGAGTGTGTCTGATGAAAGGTTTTCTCTGCACAGGCCCAGAATGCTGCTGGGGGGTGGCGAGGCGTATGGGGTGGGGGTGCTCTGTGTGTGTGCATGTGTCATTGGAACACATAGAAAATGTGAGATAGACAAGAGAATTCGACACTGACCTAAGCTGCCCTTGCACTGCCGTTTTTTTTTTTTGTTCAGAACAGAGAGTGAGTGCTTCATACTAAAGACAGATAACATCACCAGCAGGAAATAGACAGAAACAGGCAGGCACACTAGCCCAAGAGCGCTTCTGTGTTGCGGCGCATGTTTGCTTGTAGCGTGTGTTGTCTGAAGAGCTGTTTGTTCTCCTCCCCGTGCTTGATCAGGCTGGATGAAATCTCCTCCTGCCTATGGCAGCAGCGCAGAGGCGGAGGGGGGATACGGATCTGTCAGCGCGCCATACAGACAGCACTTAAGAGACTCAGGGTAATGGCTGTTCGTGGGCCCCGTTAAAAACCCTCCCCTGTTGCTGAGGCTTAGTGTCACTTAGGAGGAGGGTGTGAAAGATGCGGCACAAACTGCAGGGACTCTAACTAGATGCCTGCCAACGGTAAAGACAAGCTCCTGTCCTGAGAAATAACAAGATTCTAATAGCAGTATACCTCCAGCAGGTAAATATTACCCCCCTCTGCTGGCCTGTGTTGTTCAAGCTTGTGTTTCATAAAATCATTTTATTACATAACATGATAAAAAAAAAAAGTCAAGTATCTAAATTACATGCAGTATTTGTGTCTAAATAATCCACATTCATATTTAAAAGAAAAGAAAAGGAATAATCAATTTAGAGGTTTATATGAGGTGAGTGTCTATACAACTCATTTATATGTTAGTTTATGGGTTTCGTTTGGCCAACTAATAGTTAAAGTCAGGGCAAGATCGTGGTCTCACCCCAGGGACATACAGGAAGCAGAAGCGCAACAAAAGTGCTGGCACGGGCAGGAGCCTGGCTGTTCATACCAGACACGCATTTCACTATTACACAGAGCTGATAATAACCTCATGAATTAATAATGAAAATCTTTTTTTATGTGTTCTTGGGTAACAACTGAACATGTGCACTGGATGTGTGCAGCCATGTACTGTACAGTATGTGCATCTCTGGAGCGCCTGTATACATATGCACGGGGAGAAATGACTGGGGGACAGTGGAGAGAGGAGCTGGGAAATTAAAAAATAAAAGTTGGGAAAGGAAGCATACTTTATAATTTTCAGATTATTTGTATTTTATGTGAGTAAATTGAATGCCTCGTATAATAGATTATCTGGGTGTATTCTTACCAGATTTGCTCACGGTGTGATGAGAAAATAGACAGAAGGTTGAATCTGCAGATTTATGAGCCACAACTGGAGCTTGGCACTGCAACAAGCCGTATCATAAAGAGAAGCAGGAAGCACTTTGGTTTGTTTCTGAACCCGGGGTGTCATTGACTGTGGTTAAGAAACATTGACTCTCGGTCAGAGAAAAGATGCAAACAACCATCTCCAGTGTCACCAGACTGTTTGTACACCCAACCATTCACTTGAGCCTCTTCCCTAAGAGGTTAAGTGGTGCAGTAACAATGCGACGCGACTTCCGTCTTCAGAGAGGTGCCAGTTGCATGACCGCAGGCGAGTGAATGTCTGCAAACTCTAAATGCGTTTGAACTGAGCGACCTGGGTAGATTTTCTGCTGAGGAAACCGTCAGTGTGACCACATAAGATAAAAACAATCCATCAGCCGTCATCAGATTTTGTTTAAGCCTGGCCGGGAACCTTTTCAAACCCATTGGTTCTAGCAGATAACGTAGAGTTAGCTTGCCATGAAGAACAAAACAGGAAGAAAATTTGGATCTGGACTTTTGACAGAATTCGATTTTCAGTTGCACTGAATCGCTGAGGTTGAAAGTGGAAAAATAAGTGAATGGGACAGCTGTGTTGAGATTGTAGTGCCCGAGGTCTGGGATGAACTTCCTTTATGGCCAAGGTTTATGAACCAGGGTTTATGAAAAAGCTTTCAGTCCATGGTGCACCCCTTAGCCACCACTGTGCCTCTGTATTGTGCTTTTAAAAAGTCACTTCTGGTGACTTGTTCAAAAACTCTTTTAATTCTTGGGGTAACAATTATTCCTTTAGTACAATATGTATAGATTAGGGGTTGAGCAACTTTTTAAAGTCGACTAATGTGTGGAAAGTTGAGTCAATGTCGACTAGCCGATGACGTCGACACATAAAAACACAATAGAAAGTAATGCTTTGCAACAATTAAATCTATATTCTTGACTTGAATACATATTGTAGCGTTTCACACAAAAGAAGCTACAGAGGCTTTTCTGCAAGGTAACTGAAGCTTGAACACAGGCTACTGTCGGCCGTAGCCCACACCAACACCATAAACACCATCAGTCTGACACTTGCAAGATGCACCCACGCTCTACAACCACAGCAACAGAACATGAACACATGAGCTTATCAATACTACAGATATATATTGTTGGCACCACCAGCGTTTAATAGTACTTCACAGCATGTTGTAAGATAGGATAATGAAAAAAGCAGTATATCTCTGAATCATTCCCCATGTATAGCAACTAAAGGTCTAATATCTTTAGACAATGAAATTTACCAGCAAAATGTTGATTTGCAGCCTCTTTCTCTCTGTTAGCGCTGGACGTTCGGTGAAGTTGTTAACCAACTGCCGCACTTGACGAACTGATGCTAGTTTGCTGCAATGACCCACTGGGCTCCTCACCTGTCTTCTCGGAGACGTCCGCATTGTTATTGTCACATGATCGGCAACTAGTCGACTTTTTGCATAAACCGCCGTGGCACAGCAGTAAAGTCAACTCGTCGGTACAACCCCTGGTATAGATATGTAGTTCCTTCAAAGGTCCAACTAACGCTATTCAGAAAATGCTTGAATTTTAACTTACAATAACAGGAAAAAAAACACAGACATTAGAACCAACATTTGTGGACGTTTATTGCACAGTGATGTAAAACCTTATGAATATATAATACCGCAAATAAATTCAGTAGAACATTGCATACGCCTCTGCCTATTTATTAGTCCTTGGCTGTTATCTTATGGATTGAGTAGACACACACAAGACATAGAGTCGGCCATTATTCTGCCGCAACTCTGGGGCTTCATAACTCAATAAGAACATGGCTGCTGGTGATTCATGCTGCGGACCATGGGAGCCTGTACATAAATCACCAAGAGCTCACCTATCGCTTTCACTTATTCATGCTAGCTATTATTTATACCGCCACCGTCTGGTCCTGCGTGATCAATATCCTTAATTCTAATTACATCTCAAGCACTCGCCACTCCGTGTGTTGGAACAACGCGCATTTGCGTCGAAAATGTTAATCAGCGGGGTCGGCGCGAGGCACAAGAGGGGATGAAAACCCCCCGAGTGCACGCGGAGAGGGAGGGAGTGTGATTAAGGTGGAGTGCAGAGATGAGAAAGTTAGCTCCGTGCTCTAGTGGCGGGATGGTGTTGACCTGAAATACCTGAGATCAGAAGTAATCTGTCGTGTTCAGGCGAGGGGCCAAAAAAGTGCAGAAGAAAGGCTAAGACCAGATGAACAGAGAGGGGGATCAGTCTCACCAAACAAACAAGGCTTTTATCCAGAGCCGAGCCGCCTGTTGACTCTCTCCGTTGTTGGCTATCTCCGCCGCCATCGCCTGTTGACTCGGCTGCTCGGTGGATTTCAGACAAGGATCAGACCGCGGCTGAAGTCAAAGTCTTGTGTTCATAATGCCCAGTATGCTAGCGGACACTAAGGGACGCTTGGTGTGATAAGGTCTCAGCCCCTGCTGGCGGACCTGCTGTTTAACTTCACAAACAACTGCAGTGATGACAGTGATGGTCGAAAAAAAAAAAAAAAAACAACAGAACACTCTTTGTTGCTCTTTNAAAAAAAAAAAAAAAAAACAACAGAACACTCTTTGTTGCTCTTTGTGGTGGTTGCATGATTGGGGTCCGTGATCGCATCTTGTCAGCCCGACGAGGAGGGAAGATTGCAGCTGTGAATGAGCTTCCGTGTGTGTGAATTGTTTGCTTTTGATCAGAGCTGATGTGAGCCGGGATGAGAGATCTAATCTTCGCTGCAGGACTCAGACAGGGGCAGCGTCTTGACCCCTCTCACCCTGGCTTGACACCAGCTACCCAAAACATCCATCCCCATTATTTTGTCTATGAACAGTAGAGACAAAAAAAAAAAAAAAATTGTTGCTGCGTAGACATGACAGCCCTCATCTGCTGTTTGCCCACCGAAGGATCCCCACGCCGATAGATGTGTGTTTCTGTGTGAGCATCTGTGCCTCTGTGTACTGTTTACTGTTGGGATGAGGAGTTTCCGTAATCCAGAGCACTGCTGTGGCAACACGGAAACAGAGGCAGAGTAATCCCACGAGAAATAAGAAGAGGTGAAAGGAAAAGGTCATTGACAAGGAGGGGAGTGGGGTGAAGGATACACACGCAATTATAAAAATCAAAAAGATTTTCCAGCATTTCTTTTTCTTTTGTCTTGGAGGCCATCCAAGGACTCACCGGCAACAACGTCTCTGCTGCCTGTGTTATTCTTGTTTGCAAAATTCAAATGATAATCTAAAAAAAAAAAAAAAATCGTATCAACAGAGTAACCAAACTGTCAAATATTTTTAGGTTTAGCTCTGGAGCATCGTAAAAATACGCGTTCCTGGATGTGAACCTAGTAGCGTATGAAAAACAAAACAAAACAAAAAATAAATAAATCCAGACCCCATGAGCAATAATTTGATTTTGTGTGTATGTCAGTGTTTGTCTGTGTCTCAACAGAGTCTGCCTCCAGCTAACAGAATATCTCCCAGCGGATAAGTTTCACATGCCCTGACATCAACTTTTGTCAAACAAGATTTGTCTCGTACTTGTTAAACTAATTGGCCTTCATCCTAAACTCGAAACAAATCATGTCATGCATTCCATTATAAATCTACCCCAGTGGAGGTTCTTGTCAATAACAAGAGAGGGAAGAAAAAAAAAAAGAAAAAAAAGAAAAGCGCAGTGTGTGTTGGAGTAAAACGTGGTCGTGCGGTAGCGGGGGCACAGAGCAGAAACACATCATAGTTGTTGTTTAATTTGATGATGTCTCCGGCGAGAGCAATGTGGGCGTGCTGCTGGCTCAGATCTATCTTCCTCTCTCTGTTTGCGAATGTGTTTTTAACCACTAGATCATTGTAGCAATACACTGGTGGCAAGGCTCCGGCATTACCCTGCCTGCAGCATCGATCCTCACAGCTTCATTTACAACACTATGGATTTCTACATCAGAGAGGAGGAGTGAGAGACTAAGAAAGACAGTGAGTGAGACAGAGAGTGAGCAAATTAGAGTTTTTTTGTGTGTGTGTGTCGG
>JASGAT010380223.1:0-10979 GCA_030220025.1 Chelon auratus
TATCCGCTGTGAACTACAGGATAGAGCAGGCCTCAGTCCACATGCTCTGTATGGCTTATCCTGTAGATTGGCTTGTTTAGCTGTCATCATGCTGTGACCTGCCAGCCACTGTGAAATGAGCTCCTGGATATTAAAGAGTCTATCTCTTCATCTATAGTTAACCGTAGTGGAGTGAGACATCCAAAAGCCCCCCGGGCCCTGTAAAAGAGACGGACAATAACATCCAGGATGGAAAATGATGAAATGAGCAAGGCATATTCCACGGTCAGTCATATGACTGAAAGAACATTTCCACTAATTCAACCCAACAAGAACTCTTAAATCACCTGAAGTATTGCACAATGTTTATCCAGGAGTGTAACCATCGGCAAATAGCTCTGCATGATCACTTAGCACTTTCATCTGCATCTAAAAGTTAAACCTGTTCATAGCCACTGCCCCTTCTGCGCACTGGAGTGGCGGTTTTGCTCCATAAAGTGCGCACGTGATAGTAAATGGCCTGGTTCACCATTAACTATTATCCACTTAATGTCCTTCCTGGCTGGCCACATGTGGAGCTTTGGCTGAGGACTGGCCTCTGGGGCTGCCTGCGGCTCGTTCAGGGCCATGGCTTTTCAAAGCCCGCACTGCCATCTGCTAGACCAGCGTCCCCGCTCTCCTACTCGGGCTGACGCGGCTACAGCTGGGACAGCAAAGGCCTGTGACTGTCCCACACAACCAGGTGTTACCACCGTTTCATACATATGCATGCAGAGATTGCTATAGATCTCTGTTAACGTACGTGGGAGCTGACACTGAGCTAATAAATGCCCTGCTATATGGACAGTATTGCTACATAAATGCTGTTTGTGCACAGGGAGGAGGATCCTTATTGATTTTTTTCCCCCTCTCATGGATATATCCCATTTGACACTGTTCTGTGCGAGGCAGTATTGATCAATGATATCAGCTGATGTTTATTGAAGAACTGCTGGAGTGGCATAGCTCAGCCCAGCAGCCCTGCCCACCTTAAAGCCGCTCAACTTAGCATGACTGGCTTCTAATGAGTGGTCCCTCCTCTCATCACCCAATCCCGAGTCCCTCCCTCCCGCATTCATCAATTCTCATTAGGGAAAATCATCATGTGGAATACCAACTTTTGGCCAATATTCATCACTGTCAGCCCTCATCCATGGCAGCGCAATGACAGAGGAGCGCCTAAGTAGCACTGACTTAGCTGTTTTATTCCCTAATCTCACCCTCTGTGCTTGTGGAGCCCAAGCAACCCTCTGCAGTGCACATTCCCTGACAGCAATTACTTTATGCAAAAAAGAGTGGCGGAGTTCAGAAAATGGCGTGAGTGAGAATAAGCCTCAGCTGAACTCTGGCTGCCGGCCGGCTGCAGCATTCCAATAGGACCATCTCATGTCCCCTGGACACTAAAGCACTGCGAGGAAGGAAGGGACATGGCAGAGGACAGCTGTGCAGCTCTGACACAGGCATCGTGTTGTAACATTGCCCGTCTAGATTACATTTCATTTAATGCAGTGTAAATCTGCTATAAAAGTACTGTGTAATTAAACTGACTGATTACTGATGTGCTCATGCTGAAAATAATTCAGGTTTTGTGCTATTAAGAGCTGGGAAAACATTGCAAACATTTATATATATAACTAGTTCACTTTGTTGGTTAAGATTCATACCACTCTCTAATCTGTATGTATACAAAAAGTGATGCTACCACTAGCATCCAGATAGCTGTGGCTAATCTGGCTCTGTCCAAATATATAAAAAAATCTCTTAAGTTCACATTAAAACATCATGTTATGGACGATCATGTGCCAAACCTTTTGGTCCGTGCATAGTCATGGAGTCTCTATTTCCCCAAAAACTCAAACTATTGCTTTAAATCACACCTGCATCTTTTTTTTTTTCCCACCCACTGGGTCCATCCACCCTTTAGGAGCTTATCTACGTCACCGGCTGATTGCCTTCGCCAGCAGTGAGTTCCCTCTCCTGTAAAAATAGCTTGTGTGTGTCATTCTCATAACAGCAGCAGGATCGATACATTCATTCCCATTTTAGCCGCTCTGCCCCTTCGCCCACCCACGCCTGCGAATAGGACAGCTTGCAAAACCCAGCCGCCATGTCAGCTAATCACAGCCCTATTGCTTCAGTCATCCGTGCCCCATCGTTGGCCCACACCGGCTGCCTGCCCAGCACAGCTAGAGATTCTACCCAGAGGTCAGTGGGCTGGCCAGCCTGTCTCAGTCCAAACTCCCCTCCTGCCAGGTGGATCAGAGGGAGGCTAGCAGTTTGCCTCTCTGCTGAGAAAATGAGATCACACCACCACTATAGGGGGGCTGCCTTTGGAAGACCTTCATACCAGGCTATATATACGAAGATAATAGTGGAAACACCATTTGCATCAACCGAGGAGACATTATAATAAATCAGAGACTGTGATAAATTCTCGTAATGCTTGGCACTAACAGGTGTTAACTGACTCTCAATTGTTGTCATTTTGCTGCAGTGGCTAAAGAAGGTTTCAGTAGAAAAATGGAAGATAGCTGTGACTTTCAGTAATATATACTTTAACTTCCTGCATATATGCACAGGTAAAACTAAACAAAATAGCCAGTATAGCAAAGATAGATAGATAGATAGATAGATAGATAGATAGATAGATAGATAGATAGATAGATAGACTCGAATGCAGATTGCATTGAGGAACCTTGGAGGGCAACATATGATGGCCTGCGGCGGTGTCTCTGTGGTTGAGGCATCAGTCACTTCCCTCAGGGCTGCCAGTGAAAACATAAATAAACAGCATTCCTCCTCTGCAGGGCAGCATTCACAAAAACATATTCAATAGAAAGAAGTGTTCAAAGTAGGTGTAAAAATGTGCAGTGGAAGAATTGCATGGGTTGGGGAAACAAATTGGTTGTTAAGTTGAATTAAGTTAATGACAATAATGTGATTAATAAATAAATTTTAAACAATGTGGACAGATTTTTGGCTGAAAACTAAGTCAGGTCATGCTGGTCATGTACATATATCAGTCACAACAGGACAGTTACCTTGTTAGAAATATAATAATAATTGTGAAGAAATAATTAAGCTTGTAATTTAGTCTCCAATAAAACTGATGATTGATCCAAACAAAAATAGTGTGTTTAATCGGAATAGATACTTGGATGATAGGCAATTATGCTCAAACTGAAGAAATAGCATTTTCCTAAGCTAACATGCAGCTCAACTTTGATTCAAATAAGAGTATTTACATCATTTTGATGTGTCTGTTTATGTTCCGAGTCGATCTGCTATCCATGTGCCGTCTTCCAGAGACGAGTGTGGGACAACCTGGTGACTGTAAGCTTTCCACCGCAACTTGTCATGGCAAAGCCAATTTTTGTCCACCAAATCACCACATGCACAGAAATGCGCACATATTTACATTTGCATGCAAATCTCACACACATAGTAAATGTTATCCACAAACTCGTGTGCAAGCTCGGAGGAAGCGGCGCACCGGCGCAGAGGATCATAGTGTAGCAATGCATACACACCTGACCTAAGTCCTTCATCTCTCAGCGATATAGAGCACCTGAACTTTTTCTGGGCTTGATAGATGGTCGGCAGAGTATCCCTGAGGGAGCGGTGATTAAACAGGAAGTATGGAGAGTCACTGAGCAGACCAGGAGCTGGATGACCCTTCCTTCTCAGCCGCTGACTGATCTGCTGCTACAGAGACGAGAAGAGAGGAGGGAAGGAATGAAAGGGAGCCATGGATTATCAATAAAGTCAATACGGCATTGTGTTACATGTGCCCTCTGACCTAAGCAGGGTTACTAGCTCTGATATCCTTATTGTGATATCGGCATTCGAGGATCTAACAGAGCTGTTGGAGGACACGGTGTTAATTTATCTGTATTCAACCACCATTTTCCCCACTCCATAATAACATGATTAGCGAGTGATAGTTACCGGACGGCCACTGCACATAGTACTACTTTACGGTGTACTTTTTGTCTCAGATTGTGTTTTTAAAAGTTGAAAAATACGTGTAGATTTATTTTATTTTATTTTATATTTCATGCCATCTCTCATTTACATTAAATTCTCACATTAGTATGCGAATTATTCCAAAATGATCTTGCAGCCCCTTTATCAAAGCATTATCTCTTCATACCTAATTAAAATTCTAGTCACAGTCAATGAAAACCTTGTTTCAACACATACCACATCACGGCTGCTTCTATACAGTAATGCCGTCGAGCTGAAATCTGCGTTAGACCCGCTACTTTAATTCATCTCCAGCATTCCATGTTTAATTTTTAGCCTCGGCCGCCCACTGGGACTTTAACCCTTTCTGCTGTCTCATTTTAATCGGATGCTTTTTTGTTAAATGTTTAACTTAAATTGGGGAGCCTCATAAATATTCCAAATCACTCGTCCTGTGTTTGATGAGGAAATGAGCCTCGTACCCGCCGTGATTCCCCAGGCAGGCGGCGAGGGAGGGGGAGAGGGGCTTGGGAGGGGGGGGACCTACAACTTAACTCTTGGAAGTAGACCTGTGCGGCGCTCTGACAGCCTACATTAGCGAGCGGCAAATTGTTTTAACAATGTGAGGGCCGCCTTTGTGTCGAGATAATGATGATATCTCTTTTCTGGTGCGCTACATGCTACTGAGGTAATCACAAAGGTCTCTACTGTCATCACTGCCTGAGAGCACCTTTTATGGTCTAAAGGGACAACAGCTTGGGCTGAATACGAATCTCACCGCTCTGTTATAGACTTGACTTGTAGCATGATGATCCCCGGTGATGTCGGAGCACAGCTTTGATAGCTGTTGGAGTGAATTAGACAAAGAACTTGTGAAAATATTAAGATTTTCAAGACTAACATTAGCATCACAGTGTAAGTTAGTTAGTACATAGACAGTATAATACCGTAACTCCCCACCAAAGGTCAAGCAGCTCTGACCTTTGAGTTAGTCGGATAGGCCAGGGTCTATTTCAGAGTTTCTCGTTTTCTGTCTATCTTTCCCTCCCATGGCTCTGTGGTCATTAATCTTCCACACAGGTGCTGAGGACTCCTGACCCTCTGCTCCACTTCCTCCATTAGCACCATGACAGCTCCACTGTAAGGCTCATATACCCGACCATATTTCCATCCCTCTTCTCCCACACCGCCTCAGCTGGTCGGGGGAACTGAAATCCAGCGTGCCCCTGTCCCTCCTCAAAAGTTCAGTCGCGCTTGTTTAAGTGCAGCCTTATCACACGGTCACAGCGGTTTTGACTCAGGGACTCAAAGTATGTTTTTTTCCACAGCGTTGCAGTGCACTGTGGTCTCAGGTTTATAGTTTAACAATTATGGAATATGAAGCATTGGAAATATAGTTTATGGATAAAAGCAATGCAGGCTTTATTTGTATGTAACTAACTAGTCCAATCATTGGAATCAATTCTCTTGAATGTTATGACTGTTTTATGCATGACCATTTCTTTCTTATGTGAAATAATCTTTATGTATCTAACCTTCTTTAAAAAGAAGAGCTAGCCAAAATGTCCCAAAAAACAATTCCAGCATCCAGTGGTGGAAGAAATATTACATTCCTCCACCTCAGCATACTTTTAATAATATGTTATTTACCTATATGTTGTTATATTGCCATATTGCCAATTGCCTGTTCATTAGGTACACTAGTGAAAGCAAATGCATTCTAATGTAGTAGGCCTGCACTAAATCTTAACTTCATGGACGTTATGGTAGTCAGCATTAGTTTGAAATAACTGAGAGAGCTGTTGATTCAGCTGTGTTTTCATTGTGGAGGCTGTGGTTTGCAGTTGAGTAGCCACCTTCTTACGCTGTTTCAGCATAAACATGGATGTTATTTCAGCCGTGAAGAGAGATCTAGCGCAGAACTGTTATATTAGGATGCATTTGTTTTCCTCATGTACCTAATGAACCGTCTAGTTAGTACTTTACGTATTTTAAGTATCAATTTAAAAATGTAAAAATGTCCGTTAACACTCACAGGTTCTGCATTGAAAGTTTTACGCACTAAAAAGCACTGGCATAAAGTTGACATTAGTGACAATCCTGCACAGACAGTAAAGTTTATATGTAAATATATATATATTTCCAACAAAGGTCAAGAAGATGTGACCTTTGAGACAGATAGGATAAATGTTACAATGTTGAAAATGTCTCAAAAGTACTCTTAGCTCAAATGTAGTAAAGGTAAAAGTGCACATTTCTCCTATAAGATGTTGTTGCGTAGCAGTATAATGTAAAGAGAAAGTAGAAAGGACAATTTGCAGCTAAAACACAACTTGAATACATGTACTATGTTCTGCTGATGCTCTGTAACCTCTTTCCTGCACTGTAGCAGTGCAATGATAATGTGACAAGACCATGACAAGATTCCTCAGCTCGAGAACAATACACCAGCTCTCTTTGGAGGATCTTGTTTTCTTCCTTTGCGTCCCTCGATACATCCCAGTCGGATCTGTGAATCTGTGCCATGTTCTGGGGTCGCGACCCATCCGCTGTAGTTGCCCGTTTTACCGCGGAGGAAGCCCCCACAAGAACAGCTGGACCGGCTCACCCACAAACGCACGTGTAGTCATTTACACACTCCCACATCACACACAGGCACAACCCGACGATAGCACATGCGGCCGGTCGCTTAACATATGCAGCATCTCCGCGCGTTCCCTCGCAGGCCGCCATACGCCCAGGCCCAAGGCAAAGGAAAACACAAATGTCAGTCAGGATGGGGAAAGGTTACAGGGAAGCCAAGAGCTCAGTACTGTTAATTTGCTCCCCGGGGTTCAAGGAGCGGGTCGGCTAACTCGGGAGATATATCCAAAATACCAACTCCTGCGGCAGTCAGTCTGCAGTCATCTATCATAAAGTTTGACAAAGATCGTCTTTGTGACATAGATAGTAGGAGTGTGGAGGGAAAAATGAATTACATAAAGTCTTTTCTTTTGTAATTGCTCAACTGATTCCTGTGTCAGGTTGAATAATAAAAGAAAAAGGCAAGAAATAAAATTAAATGATCACTCATAACAGCTCCAATATAAACTAATTACATTTTTGTCATTCATGAACAAAATTGAAATAAATTTACTGAAATAACAACTCAAACAGCAACGCTTATGTAACTGCTGACAATTCATTGGCATTTGTTTCATTTATTCTATTAGTATGAGACTTTTAAAGTCCTAATCTGCTAAATGCAGTGAAGTGTAGAGAACGACAGATCCCTCGGAAATATAGTGGAATTTAAGAAGGAAAATTTCAAGTACAACCACTTTAATTACTATACTTTGTTAAATTCACACCACTGACAGTGAAGCTGATGACAAAACATTGTCAGTCGTCTTTTGGATATGACTGATGCAGTTATTTAATGATTTAACTAATTATTTTGAGTCAACAATATGTTATACTTTTTCTATTTTGCTGTATAAATTTTATTTCAGACTTTATTTAACTTAAGCGAATCAACACCCTCCCAACCCTTCCCACTTTTACTTTATTATCCCATCATTATTTTCACTGCACACTCAAACTTAAGACTACGGTGTAATATTATAAATACAGACTGATTTAAAAGTGTTAAAGTCATGTGCATGTTCTAGTGCCCTGTTGTGTGTGTGTGTGTTCGTGTATATGTGGCGTGAACGCGGTGTGCGAGGTGTGTGTATACTCCTGGTGGTCCCATCCAGACGGTGTGTCTGACTTTCAACACGTCTCTCCTCCCCATCTCACCGAGGTCACCTCGTTGGTATCGCAAGCGCAGCAGTCACATTGTGCTTCAATGCAGACAGATTGCTTATAATAACCGTTAGAGACCTTTCATTTTTCCCTGTCAGCGATTCGCAGGATAATTTTGGCACCCTTTAAGGACCCAGCTCCCCTAATAAGAGGATAAAAATAAACAAGCTAGTTGTTGGGGTACTATATTGGGAAGGCGTAATCCCATTTACAAGTCTGAACGCACCCTGGCCAATAAAATCAAACCCCGGCAACGTTGTTATATGTGGCAATTTTCACCATTTCTAAAACAGGGAATGACTGAGAGCCAGGCTTTTAGAGTGCCAGGATTTACTAAATGGATGAAACGTCACCTTCCAAATTTCATTACTAAAGACCTACAGCGAAAAATGCCTAGTCAATTCATGTACCATAACTAGAATTAGGTACATTTATTTTGGGTTCGGGTATTGACTACTGGGACTCGACAGAACAGATTGCATTATGAGTCTATTTTAATTTACTATATAGCTGTTTTGAAACAAGTTTCAGATTCTGCAGAAGTGGAGCGTATTGATTCCTGCCGGGAGCTGGAGATGTGTCGCAGCTTTACAGTCAGCATTATTGTGTCATAGCTGCTTTGACACGGCTCGACAAACACATCATAAACCCGGGCTGTCTGCCGGTGCACTTCATCCGCTCTGTTCTTCTGATTTTCATTAAAGGGGAGAACGAAAATATGTTTTTTTCTTTTTCCTCTGAATAGTAGATACTTGAAGACATTAAGCAGCGCTGAGAGATTAGGTAAATTAATCAAGTGATGAAAAGTTGGAGGAGAGAATGGTACGAAAAGGTGATGTATGGAAACAGAATACAGAGTATTGTAGGGTGAGATAGAAAGGAGCCGGGTGAATTAATCAACAGAGGCTGAAGGACAGAGGTTGAAGGAGTAAACTAATGTCGGTTCTGCCTTCAGTGAGATGGACATTTAAAAAACATAGCTGGAGATCAATACACGCAGGGCTATCTCTGTTGATAGCATCTATCCATTACTGTCTTCAAAGTTCAACATGTTTAATTCTGCCTTCTGATCAAAATAACCTAAAATATCTACATCCTGGAGATAGTGGGTACGGGATACAGCGAGTCTTGAATTGCACGGTATTATCAACACAACATTTATCCTGCTGTATGTGTTAATGATATGCGATGATGACCTGTAAAAATGGTACCTGAAAATAGGGTTCATTCAGGGGCGCAGAGCCTGGCTAAGAAAATAAATAAATAAATGAAATGAAAATGTGTGGCATTCATCCTGGGCCTCTATTTATCCCATTTCCTATACTCTCTTTATGTATCTAATATTTCTAATTTACCAGCGTCCAGGAAAAGTGACACAAGAAGCCATAAATTCCCTTCTAATTCCAAATAATTCCGATTACATGGACGAGTAGTTTTCAATCAGAAAGATAATCTGGATGATAGATGGTGGGATAATTGGCTGTCTCTGCCACGTAAATATTGTGTCGTTCTATTAATCTTGCCGAATGAAGTGTCAAGCTGTCACTCATTCGTCAAACTGAATTAGGAAATATAACGAATAAATAAATGCGCGCGGGTGGCAGCGGGCCCGCGTGTGTGTTTGTGTGCGAGGGGAAGGAGAGGAGGGAGGGAGACGAGAAGCAGGCGGCCACGGTGGTCAGAGGAGGAGATGGGGAACGGAGGAGGAGAGAGAGATGTTAGTGTTTTTAAAAGTGGACAGAAAAAGACAGTAAAGCTCGGGGAAAGCTACGTGTGGTGGCAGAGAGAGGGTAGAGGAAGGACGGTAGTCAAAGTTCTACCTCCCCTTCCTGCAACATTCTTAATCTCGCCAAAGGCATTTTTATCAGGACGTTTACCGTCAGAATTACATTGTCTTTTCCGTCCCAGACTCTATATCTGTCATGTGTCAAAAGCTGCTCCAGTTGCAGAATATTTTACCCGCACATCTCGCAAGGATACGCCCAACACATAACACAAGTTTACTTGATATTTGAAAGCAAATTACATGAAAGAAGAACTCAGTATATATAATTAATGTGTCAGAGGGCGTATTTTTTCTATCATTTAAAAGGTGATAAATATCTTATCTACTCTTTAACCTGTAGGACAGGAAGATAAAAAAAATCAAGCAGTGACATGCTCTTAATTTAATTTATAAAGATCATAATTAACGACCTGCAGGCTGCAGGAGACCCCATTTCAGACTGGAGACAGAGAGGGTCTCAGCCGTAGGAATAAAAATGGAAGTTTTCATTGAATTCGGAATTAAATCTCAAATATCAGTAATTCCACAGAAAGGTCAGGCCTGATGGAGTGCCTCCCTGCTTTTTAATATCTCGCATCTCTCCTGAGGAGGAGTCTACCTGGCGTGACGTGGGCCCCGCTAATTGTGGCTGGTTAATTAATGAAACCGTCAGGTGTTTGCAAAGGCAAACAAAGAGCCGGGCTCTCCTAAATCATCAGTGCCCTTCGACACGGTTATTATCTGGCGGCAGGTGAACCCCAGCCTTGACGCATGACAGATTAGATCTTCTCAGAGGATGGGCCGTCCATTTATCTGCCTGATAAACTCAGAGCCTCTCTCCATTTTCAATCATCAGAAAGGAAATGAGATTAACAATCTAATGATGCCAGCACACACACACACACAAACACACACACAGGCCTCACACACCAACACACTTACACGTCCGCACATAAAACAATGCTCAGGAGCAAATGTCTGTTTATCGTAGCTTTGATTACGAGCACAGGAAAAGGCATCTTCGGTGATATATGATCAAATTATTATTTATGATAAATCAGAAAACAGGGGGGCTTTTTTTTATTTGACATAGGAATCCCATTCCTTCAGTTTCCATTCTGCATGCTGTGTACCCGTTAAATCACGCAGTGCAGCGCGGGTTCACACTGTTCCAGCGAGGTCCGGGCCTGTCATTTCCCCAGCTCCCATTCCTCGGCCCTAAATTTACAGTGCGGGGATTGTGTATCCCGCTGCACTCCCCCTTGCGGGTCAGCCCCTCCCCTGCTGTCCCTGACACGCATAGCAAGCATCCCGGCCCTCGTAAAGCTGACATCTTCACTAAACTATGCTAACAAGGCCGTAGTGATTTGTATATGCACAGCCCGGTGGCACGGGGAACTGGGGGGGCTGGGGCAGCGCAAAAGATCGTGTGTGTGCGTGTGTG
>JASGAT010380225.1:0-14979 GCA_030220025.1 Chelon auratus
TGAATCGCGCGCAAGGCAGCATGGGAATTACCAGGCGCATTTGATAGACATTCGTAGCGCCCAATAAACGGCTCTAGGCATTTGTAAAATCACGCCTCAAATACGAGAAAATGAACACGTAGTTTCCAGACCAGCATCTCATTGAGATGTGCAGTCGCGTCAGCCAGGCTAATTGCACACAGCAACTGTAGCAATTTTTTTCCTATCCTACAGTAACACGTGCTGTGTCATTCTTCATTCTGCCTATTGAGTGTCGTTGCCTCTGTAATGTGAGTTCACGATTCCTGGAGGCAGAATTTCTAATTTAGGGGAATGAGGCTTTTGTTTGGTTGTACAATAATCCGCAGTCTTTCTCAGGAGTGGTTTCCAACATATTTAAGGATATTTAAGAAACTATAATTTGCCAACACTGCACTAATCTTAAGAGGGGATTTCCACAAAACTTAAAGATTGGTCTGTTTATAGAAGCTTTCGCAAATCTGATAAACTCCCTCAAGCGATGTCTGTACTGGTTGAAGCCGAAGAGTTTGGGAAAACAAAATAGGTGTGTATACCCAACAATGAGACTCCTGGAACTCCATATTCTCATCTCTGCTTAAGGCTTACATCATATGACTACATTAGCTGGTACTAGTATAACACACCTTGATCTCCAAATGAGTCCTAACATATCATTGTGTGTCCTGCAGGTCTGACAAGAAAGCTGAGGGAAGACTGTGAACAGAGCATGTTTAAATCCTTCACGCATTAATTTTCTCATCCCCTCTTTTCACTTTCTTATCCATGTGCTTCTGTGTAATGACAGCCTTCACCCTGGTTGAACCCGTCAGGGCCACAAGGCAACAACAGAATGTGGGTACAGCTCCTCGTCAGAGAACAGGAACCATCTGAAGAGAAACGTACTCCGTGTGCTCACTTTCAGGTCATGTCTTCAGTCAATGGGCCGGTTGCCCAAGTCCAACATCTTGAATCAGCATCTTTATTGAACTACTTGGATGTTGAGAACGCACACCAGCAATACCTTTAGAGAAAGATATGTCCTTGCATAACCAACACAGATGTGCCCCAGCTGTTCTGCTTGTTTTTAATGGTGAAACAGAGTTTTCCTCTGTCATCTCCCTTTTGAACCTTTTCACCACTCAGCACTGGCTTTTCGTTGAGCCATCTCGGCATATCCAACCATCATTTGTTCTTATCCAATAAATTCCATCAGTAATAAACAGAGAGTGCAGGTAGATTTTCAGTAATGGGTTGTGGATTGTGCCACACATGTGACATTTGGCTTGCTCTCAACGTAAAATGTGTTTTCATCAGTAGGCGCATTGTTAGGTAAACTTGGTTCCAGTGCACTGACAAACGATACTATTAGCACAGTTCAAAGAATCATCATGCAACCCGGTCTGTTCGGCATCAAGTGTCATCAAAGGAAGAATCCGCTCAAACATGTGAGTAATTCAAGCATCTTGAGCTGTTGCACATGCAGTTTCACCAGGATCCTTTGGTTTGTAAGGACTCTGTCTGTGAGGAAGTTTCATTGCAGTTTGAACGGTAATATGAAACAGGAAACTGAAACGCAGGCTCTGACCGTAAGCTAACTGGTCCCCAAACTTTTTTTTAGTTTATAACCTTTTTAGACAAAGCAATGCCTACATGCAACCCATTTGAATATGTATAAATTATGACCAGATTTTATCCACTCATCAATCGTGACCTGAAGAGGCAAATTTAGAGGAGAATGCTTCAACTAAATGATGAATTTCCATTCTCTTATACTGTTAATGAACTTGTAACCTCTCGTATTAGTAATGCAAACAGATCACGATGCACACTGTACCACTGTACCACGTCATTATCCAAAGCCTAATTCCTCCCAGCACTGCTGTTTGCACCACAGAATTAAAGTGACCACAAGCCATAACCATTCTGTATTTGTACAAGACCGTAATATTTTCCTAACCTTCCAGTTCCATGTCCTGACACTGTAGAAAGCATGTATTTTAAAAATGTTGGAGCTGGACTTTAATTTGGGGTTGCACAACCAAAAAAATAAAAAAATAAAAAAGCAGCTGCTTTGCTTTTATGTCAAACATATAAGCTGAAGCAATGTGGCTATAGGTGAACTGCAGGGTTATGGTTTGAGGAACGCCTTTAAATTCATAGTTTTGAATATTTTATTGTGTTTTTGAAGCCAGACGAATGCTTTGATGCCTTCATACGGTGGTTTCCATTAATGTCCCGTCAAGAGAGATGGTTCCAAACTTGTGATTTATCCTTTGACTTTCACAGAGGTTCAGTGACACAGAGGAATGCAGAAATTTAATGCAGAAAATCTGGGGTAGCTGTATTATCAATAAATGTCAACTTTGTGACATTTATAAAATGACAAGAAACCTGATGTTGAAGGCTGCTGTAACTGGGGAGGTCGTGCAAAGCCGCTGAACCCCGGTGATTTACTACAATGCCTTCAGCCCTGTTATTGTACACGCGGGACAGTTTTTATTTCTCCCCAGCTTGGCAGTTACACCCCAGGTGGATAAACCCCACAGGTATGCAGGGTCTTGGTCACAGGGATGGAGCGTGTAAAGACTCAATTTCAGCAAATGCACCAAAGTTAAATGATACATGATTCAACTGCTCAAGAAAGCTGGGTATGATTTACCGTGTGTGTAGGTGTAGCATGTGTATGGAACTGTGCCAGAGACAGATTTAACAGTGGAAAGCAAATATTTGGGAAACTCCTGCTGTGTAAGTGCAGACAGGAAAAAAAAAAAAGAGGAAGATAGAGCGAGAGATTGAAATCCAGAGAGCATGTGGCTTCCGTATGTGTTGCATCTCCGGCCTCTTGTTGTGTGGATTTGCATACAGAGTAGCGCATGAAACATGCAGCAGCCCAGACGAGCAATGGGACAGATCACTGTTGCGTGAGGTTGCTCTGAGAGAAAAGACGGAGCAGAATTCAAATGCTGCTTTGAACACCCAAATGGTGTTTACTGGGAAGGGGGCAGGAATGCGAAGAATGTCTGCCGTCTGAGTTTGTCCTCTGAATGAAAAGGTGCTCATAAAAGGTGTCCCAGGCAACCTGTGAAACTGTCTTCATTTCAGAGGATGGATGTTGGGAATCCCCGTGTTTCTGTATCTCTTTGCAGAAGAAATGAAGTAAAATATCCTTCGCATGTAAGAGACGGAATGAAGTGTTGCCCTGTAGAAAACTGCAAACTGTTGTGCAGACGTTTGCATCTGGGGAGAAAAACAGGTTACAAAGTTACTGACAAGGTAATCAGCACTGTCATTCAACTGAAATGACACAGTCCAGAATACCTCAAATATCCAGTTTCTAATATACCATGCATAAAGTCTAGATTGAAAAAAACTTCATACTCCATAATCTACCAGGGATAAATCCTGACACACATCCTGGCTTCACGTCTGTGGAGAGAGTTTACTGCAGAATATTCATGCTGCAATCCACCCCGTCACATTTTGCCTGAATGCTTTCTCCACAGGGGATATCTCTCAGGACTCAGGATTACCCAAACATGGGGGATGACTCTGCCTCTTTTCTTCATACTCCCTGAAATACTGCACCCTAGAACTTTCTCGCTGTCCAAAATAAAGTTGCCCTCACTCACCTCCTTGCTGATGAAGGGTTAGTTTCTGTGGGTGGAGATCTTCACTCAGTGTTGTGGAACTAAGTAAAGCTTATTCAACAAAGGTTCAAAAAAAGGCAACTGGACTTGTAGAGTTTTTTAGAAGACGTTTCACCACTCATCCGAGTAGCTTCTTCTGATCACGCTGTTCATTCAGCATGCACCCACACACAGTATGCCAATCTCCACCCAGGAGAGATTAGTGGTCACACTGCATTAGCATCTGGGAGCTCACAGAGTGGTCGCTAGCATTTCTGCTTTTCTGCAATTTCTGACCAAGCACAGAGAAGTTACCGGACACCGCACAAGAAAAAAGTTCTGCCCGGTTGATATGTCGAGAACAAGCTGCGAGAACTCCCAAACTAGGGCTGCGAGACCAAACTTCTTGATTATGCCGTGTATGTAACAAACTACTGTTAGGGTAAGACAATATAGCCACAGTTGCTGAACAGAGTAAAGATCTCCACCTGCAGAAACAAGCAATTCATCAGCGGAAACAATCCCAGGAAAAAGGGTTTTCATATATGTGGGATAAATGAACAGTTTTAAGAAGTAGTTCCAGGAGCAGGTTTCAATTTATTTGTATATGGCCGAGTGA
Organism: Chelon auratus; assembly: GCA_030220025.1. Lineage (NCBI taxonomy): Eukaryota > Metazoa > Chordata > Actinopteri > Mugiliformes > Mugilidae > Chelon > Chelon auratus. Next base: position 4,246 of record JASGAT010380225.1, read on the forward strand.
CATCCTTCAAGCACAAATAAACGGAGAGAACGAATGTTTAACCGGTAACGAAAACATTAAATTGAACTTTATAGCAGAGCACGACTTAGAGTACTCCCACATTTACTGCTCATGAAAAGCCACTAATTCAAAATGCAGATGTTATTTAAACAGGTAGCTTGTTTTAATTGGGTGCAAACCCCATAACATTCCTTTTCTTTCTTTTTTTTTTAAAAAGCCATGTTCCATGTACCCTGCCCATGAAAAGCACAGTGGTCCGGTCACGTTGCTGGCCTTGTGACAGAGCATTTTGTTCCACATTTAAGCGTATTTTGCACAGTTAATTTGGCAGGAGTTGGAACGCAAATAACTTTTACGCCCGCTTTATTTAAATGACTCATGTTGGTTCTCAGGCTTGTCATATAGAACATTCAGTCCCTGAGAAAGTCAGCTGCTAACAACCTGACAGTAATTAGAGAAGAAATGTGGATGGATGGAGAGAGACGGGCAGGGATGGAAGGATGTAGACGGAGAGAGAGAGAGAGAGAGAATACTGAGTGGAGTTTACTGCTGATGACTCCTGTTTGTGGTATGCGTGACTACAGAGAGTAGAGCTTGAGAGACGGGATTAAAGATCAGTGACCGTCCTAAGACCAGAGCTTCAGTGCTGATATTACCTGCTGGGAAAAATTCTCTCACTCGTTTCCAGGGGAATTCTGAAGATTCCCGACCTGATAAACAACAAGAGAGAGAGGGATTCAAGTTACATATTGCGTTGCGTTACTGAATCCACCAATCAAGTTTTTGGCTCATATTCAGTGTCACGAATACCCAAATCTCAAGCAGGGATTTTCTGTGGCAAAGTATGTAAAAGTCCCTACAAGATTAAACCGTTTAGACCTGCTGATCAGTTTGGGATCTAGTGAATTTAGAGGTCAGGTCAACACCTTGTGCTATTCTTCATGTTTTTTTTTTTAGTTGTTCCTAAACCATTTTTTTTCTGTGTGCCTGTGTCAGGCTGCATCCTGCTGGGGATGTCTGCTACCATCAAGGAGTGTCATTGCTATGGGGTGGGGGTCCCTGGTCTGGTCTAGGTGGGTGCTACATATCTAAGTAACATCCACATGAATACCAGGTCCTAATTTACTTCATTGACGTAAAATAGAACACCTTCAAGTTTATACTGATGAACATGGCTATAAGTGGCCCAGACCACATCTGAATGTCTTTGGAGCTTTAACACCGGTATGTAGATCTGTCCCCCTTCAGAGCAAATCAACCAAGCTGTTACTACCAGGTGTGAACAGGGCCAGAGCTCTTAGATCATATCACATACTGTACTGTCATAACGTTGCATTCGCTTTGAATATGTACATTTGCATGTATCACGCATTAGTTCCCAGATTCATTGTGCACCATGACAGTGATCCCGAATATACAGCCAGAGTCCTGAAGAATGATTTTCCGCATCTGTCTGAGATTTCATGGAGACAGAAGAATTAGAGCAAGTTCTCCAAGAAGCTTGGAACAACCTATAGCGACTTTAAAAAACTGTGTGCAATAGAACGCAGCCTTGTTCTGTTTTAAAGGCAAAGGGTGGCCACACCAGATATAGATTTGATTCAGGGGTTTCTGCTTCTTGCACAGTGCTGTTGTAAACGTTACGACAAACTAAAATGAAATCAATGGCGATAACAGATGCGCCTGTGATCTCAGCATGACGGAAAGCATCTCTCAGTGTGAGGGTAGAAGGTGGCAGGAGTAAAAGAGACGGTTGAAACAAACCAGTGATAAGTTGAATGCTCCCCCACCCCCCTCATGATTTATAATCCGTATCCGGAAATGACAGCAATATTTGTTTTGCTTGTGGCTGCCACAGGAATCAAGATGTGATAAAAGCTGAACAAATCTACCAGAGGCTGAATGGCACCCATGTTTTGTTAAACTTCCTTCGGTACTGAGACTCTATTTGATTTGGCTAGTTAAAGGTTTCAAATTTGTCTGGCATTCTTTCTTAATATGTCTCGCTCATTCTTTCTGCGTCTTCCAGGCTGTCCGGGATGATTGGCTGATTGAAACCGTAGCCGCTTCAGACTTTCTCCCCCAAGTCTCAGCTCAGACATCTACCGCTCATTCCGGAGCAACGTATTGTCAGCTACATGCAGCGCTTTTGGCCCGCCGTCTTAGAGACGCTCACCACTAATGATAGTGGAGGATCCCACTTTTATAATTGTGTTTGCCTTAAAATTACAGCTTGCGTGCCGCTACAGCATTGGATCATCGGTTCTAACTCGCTCCAGGGAGCAGTGGGAAGCCACAAGTTCTGAGGAAATGTTATACGCAAACATATCAATTTGGGATTAAATATAAATATTTGGATACGCCTTTTTCACTCTAGTTTTCGCTTGATTTTTTTGTGTGGAAATATATCACTTTCCATTTAGGTCGACAGTCACAGATTACCAGCTGCAGCAGATCTTTGAGCCTGAACCTAATTTGGTTGCAGGGTTTGAGCTCAGTATGACACCATGGAGCCGCTGCTTTCATGAGTTAGTTGAAATGACATGACATGACTTTCAGTGACACGTATGAGGGCAAGAGGTTACATGATAAACATGAGCTTAAACAGTAACTCTGACAGTGTAGCTGGCTGCTTTTGGCTGTTGTTGTCACTCATAGTGTGAACACATTGTGTGTTCTTCTTCTTATTCATTAACATGTAACATACATTAGCCATGTCTTGTACTTTTTTTCCCTCCACTCTTCTCTCACCGTTTCTGTCTCTACCTGGCCAGCTTCAAGCAGACGGGTCCCCCCCTAGATGAGGTCTCTCGGAGGCTCTCGATTCATCTTCAGGTTGATGGTTAGAACTGATGCCTCACAGCAAGGAGGTTCTGAGTTTGAATCCATTGTGTGGAGTTTGCATGTTCTCCCTGTGTCTGCGTGGGTTCTCTCTGGGTACTCCAGCTTCCTCCCACCATCCAAAGACGGTTCATTGGTGATTCTAAATTGGCCATACGTGTGAGTGTGAATGGTTGTCTGTGTCTCTGTGTTGGCCCTGTGATAGACTGGAGACATGTCCAGGGTGTACCCCACCTCTCGCTCAATGACAGCTGGGATAGGCTCCATATGTGACCCTCCGGAAATACAGAAAATGAATTCATTATCACCAGGGACAGGTTAGTGAGAAGACATCCTCATTGTTGTGACCTCCAGTATTTTGCAGTTTGACTAACTGTGTAATGTTTATGGCCTTTCACATTTCCTCCTTGATCATTCTAAATTTAGCGAAAATAGAAAAAAGTGAGTCATTCTGTGAACGTGAAGAACATGTCAGTTTCCTCTATGTGATATCATGCAGTTGCATATAAACTGCACGCAGCTGCAAGCACATTTCAACTTTTTGCCATGAAATGACAAGCGAGACGATCAATGTAAGGGAAGAGAACAGGGGAAGATGGCCCTTCACAGGGGCTACACAGCAACAGTTTCCCTATCGTGCATTCATGTTTTAACCCAAGCTCTGTTTCTAATCGATCCACCCCGCTGAAGCCATAAATCGTGACATTTGTTTAAAACAAAATTAAAATAATAAAAAAATCTTGGATGCTTAGACCCAGTGGGCCACTGCAATAAACTGGGAGAAACCTTGCTAGGCCAAAAGTATCAGATCATCTGGATAAACATACGGCGTGTTTATTACTTTAAGAAGAAGAAAACACCAATCTCCTGGTTTACTGATGCTAACTTTTATTCTAGAAATGCCTTATCAGTGACGGTCCAAACATCAAGCGACCAACATCTCTGAGTCTTTTGTCTTTGCAGCTCTCTCCATCACATGTTGTTCTCCTCACCTCCGCCCACCTCCCTTTCTGCCTTTCGCACCACTGGCAACGCGTGAGACCTTTTTCTCAGCACATCAAAGAGGCAGTCACCCAGTCGGAGGAAACACTGTTAATGTCGCTGATGCCGTGCCCTCAGCCTATTTGCAGCGTGTTCCCAATAACAGGAAGCCAGGAGAAATGAGTTCTCCCATAATTACATCTGGCTTGTTTTTTCCCTTCCTACCCATATAGTATTCTGGGGGTAAACTAGCAGCGAGATCAAAGGCTGGAATGCTGAATCTTGATATCAGAGGGGGGCTTCCAGCGAACAGCACCAGTGGTTTAATAAACCCTAATACTTAACCTTCGTAACGGGGGCCATCTGCTCTACATGTATACACAGCTTGAATCTGCTGATGGATGATATTGCTGTCCACATTCGCATTGTCTATATGGACGGAGGACAATTCCTGGGCTGCAGAAAGTGTGACCAATGCAATGCAACAATGGGACAAGTCAGAACAGGAATAATAGGTGCACTGTGGGACGCTTTTTTTCATGCATTTTACTCAATCTTTGAAGTTCGATACTGCTTTAAAAGGAAGTTTCCCACCGCGTGATATTATATAATCTGTCTAGCCAAACGATTCCCTAGTTTCTTCCAGATTTAGTATTCATGTGAAATCAGTTTGTGATGGCATTCAAACTCCTGGAATGATACGACTGTACGACTCGCTATAACTTGAGTAAATCGCTTTGAGAATCTATATCCTAAACAAATAGAGACAAGAGGATGGGATGGGAGAGTCCTGTCCCACAGTCCCATAGGCACAGCAGGCGGTTCATTGCTAGCTAGGTAGCTAATTAATAGGCGGTTTAAGCTTCTGCGTCAATTTGACACTGTAGCAACGGCGACAGCGCAGAGCATAGGCAAACCCTGCACAGACTAATAAACCTTATACCTTTTAAATAAAAGTTTTTATTAATATAAGACTGTGTGTCAGAATACCCAGACTGACACATTGCAGTTAGGTATCATACCTTCAGTGTTAGTCTTTGTCTGGTTCCAGCTGTGAGTACAATTTGATCCGCGTTTAATGACGCAGTGTGGTGCGATGTTACACAACTTTCTTTGCACGTGTTACATATTTCACTCTTGACAGAACCAGCTTCCTGGATATATCCTGGTCATATTGGTGTATTTTCAGCAGCAACAACACACACACACACAACCTGGTGTTAGACTGTACAAACTGGGTTACTGGAAACAGCTTAGCAGTGGAGACCAGTTGGGCTGTGGAAATACAATTGCTGGCCCCATTTAGGAGTTGGAATATCAGGCGTGTATATCAAGGCCCGGGCCAAAAGCTGATGTTTGGCACCATCAAACGATTCTTAGCGCAGCTGGGTGATCACCCTCTCGGCGAGCTGCATTAGATTTTATTGGTGACAGCCAGACTCAGCAGACCCAAGCGCATTAATCTCTCCTACTTACGCCTCTGTTTGCAACTCTGACGGAACTTGTGTTGTAGAGGGAGGCCGGGGACGTGACCTCAGAGTGGATGCTGTTCAAAGGCTTCCATCATGAAAACAGTTACACAGACCTGTTTGCCAAATGGTGATCATTGCTTGTCATGGCAGCAACCTGCTGGCAGCGAGCTGCTGGCAGCAAGCTGGTGGTGGCCTCCGGCAGTGAGTGAGGCTACCATGTTGAAGAGAGAGTCCTTCTGAGGCTAGCTGGATGAGGTGGTATAGACAAACACTGACTTAACCTGCAGATGTTTAAATATTGGTGGTGGTGTGGTGGTTAGCACTGATGCCTCACAGCAGTAAGGTTTTGGATTTGAATCCATCAGCCGATTGGGGCCTTTCTGTGTGGAGTTCGCCTGTTCTCCCTGTGTCTGCGTGGGTTGTTTCCGGGTCCAGCTTCCTCCCACCCATAAGTACCGTTGTCTTTCTTTAACGTTTTCGGTTATTCCACAGAGGTTGAATGAAGCATTTCACTCTTTCTGTGTGATTTCTGATTTCTTGCAAGCCTCTTGAGCTTGTAACATACTCTACGAGAAGTAAGAAATTTTGAGAAAAAAAGTTAATTCTGACCAGGTCATTTATGGGAACCTCAAGTGCCAAACTCCAGGGAAGTCCTTTTAGGGCCCTCCCACTGCAGCATACGTTCTGACGACCCTCCATCGGATCGCGATGGTCATTCAGCATCAACTCACACACAGCATGCCGGTTAGGCTTAGAATCACATCCCACACAAGTCAAAATGAAATCCCTAAACTAGCATTTAAGAAAAGTTATGTCTACATACTAAGGTCACAATTTCTTTATTATGTAATTGGACCAAGTTATCCATTTTGGAACCATATCCAAAAAAACAAAGGCAACTGGACTTTCTTGAAGATGTTTTAATTTATCTGAATATACTGTGACCTGGGTGACTGAGAACTTTGACAGGCATACAAGACATCGTTTCAACATGTACATAATGTAAGAAAGCCTTCTGTAAAGTAAAGCCTATGTTTACCACAAGTAGAAAAAAAGTAAAAGTCAAGTCAAAAGTTGCAGCGGACCGTGAGGACATTAGCAGAGAACAGATTGGAGCAGTTTTCTCAGCGATTTTTCCAATAATGGAGTCCTACAGTTAAATACCAACAGGCAAGGAGATCCTTTCTAACCACCATAGATGCAAATTCGCCAAAGCTTAAGGTGGAATCCCCCGTGATTGTTTGTTGTCTTTGCTGCGCCTGCTCTCCATTATGCTCATGTTTTTCCTTCTCTCACATTTGAGCCCTCCGTACACTGATTGCATAATGTGGGATAAGCAGCTCATTAGGGTTTGGTGATTACTGCTGTCTTTGAAAGGAGCATCCTGTGTTGCCGGGCAGAGACGGGCAGACGGGCAGACGGGTCACTGCAGACAGAAAGAAAGACGGTGTGTGACTGAGCTGCAAGAGTAGCTGTTTTGCAGAATTTAACTGATAAATAATCAATGGTCAAAGAGGTTTTTATTGTCATTTCAACCATATATAGCAGGTGCAGTACATGAGAGGACGTTCCTCCAGGACCATGGAGCTACATGAAGACACAGGACTAAGTACAATACAAGGCACTGAGCAAGTAAAGCCTGGGGCTAATGTTGGACATTATTAAAACTTGGTTAATGACTTTTTATCAACCTGTCATGGATTACATATTCAGAGAAGTACATTTTAAGAAGAAATTTTAGAGGATTTCCTAAAACAGAGAAGTTTTTTTGATGTTGTGTTACTAAAATGAGTGAAAATCTGATTAGAAATCTGGGATTTGTTTTCTTGTTCTTAATTACAGGAACTTTGCTGCATGATCCATAGCTTTTGTGTACTTTGTGTATTTGCAGACTGACCTTTTATTCGCTATAAACATCAAAAGCTTCTTGCAGCAGGAAACATTTGTCTGCTTCAGGCCGTGAAATCCGGACGATTTCAGTCTAAACTGATCTGTCCATTGATAAAATAAATAAATAAATCGTAGCAAAACAAATAAAGTATTATTATGTGATTATTCTGTCTGAGTGTAGGCTACTGTATGCGTGACTGTGCGCCAAGTGTGTGCCTAAACACGAGGTCTATCAGGAGCTACTAGAGGAAGCTGTAATAGGTGCCACAGCCTTGACAAGTGCTACACGCTGAGGACTTGACATTACAGCACCTGTGCTGCCGGCACTGATGGGTCTTGTCCGCCGTGAGCCGCGAGGGGTTTGTCTCAAGGGTGCACTTGGTGCGTCGGCCCTTGTTGTGAAGAGGGAAGCTGACAGTCTAATCACTGCCTCTTCACCTCGTGACCTCTTAAAGGTCTGAGAGGCTGCGCTGATAGCTCTGTGTGGGTGTGCATATGTAGAGAGGCTTGTAAGAGAGAGATAAGAGGGTAATGTAAGAGGGTAAAAGTTGCAAATGCTGAGTGGAAGTCAGTCATCTGTGCATGCTCAATTATATACACTGCCTGGCCAAAAAAAAAAAGGTTGCACACTCTAATATTTAATTGAACCGCCTGTTGCTTTGATTACAGCACACATTCGCTGTGGCATTGTTTCAATAAGCTTCTGCAATGCTGGAGCCCATCCCTGCTGCCATTGGGCGAGAGGCGAGGTACACCCTGGACAGGTCACCAGTACCATTCACACTCACATTCACTACAGAGGAAGCCGGAGTACCCAGAGAGAACCCACACAGACACAGGGAGAACATGCAAACTCCACACAGAAGGATGTGTTGGATGGATTTGAACCCAGAACCTTCTCGCTGTGCTAACTACCATACCACTGTCCCCTAAGCTGTAAAAAAAATCATAACCCGAAAAAAAAAAACATATTTAAATTTAAATAAAAGTCTTGTTTTGTGTGGATCCCAAACAACTGTAAAACAAAGTGAAGGGGGAACATTGGGTGACAGTATCAGATACAAGCTTATCTGACATGTACGAGGGGGAGAACGTTCCCAGAGCTTCGCCGCATGAGCTGAGCATTAATTCACATCAACATCCTTAACACAGACAGACAGACAGCATTCAGAGTCAACAGGAAACATCAAACTGAAGTCTTCCACAGTCTTGACAGGCGAACATGTCAGAGCAGCTCTTCACTCTGAAGGCCTTCAACCAGGAAACGGTACAGAAGTCTCTGCTGATATGTTTTCTGTGTCTTGCCAAAAATTTTATTGAAACCATACGATGTGCATTGAGTGAAATGTCTCGACTGTAAGATCAAATTCATGTTTCTGGACAGGTTTCAAACAATACATTTGCTGTTATCAGTTGAACCAGATTAGACGACTTCAGTTCTTTCATTGACTTTAACTGTGGATTGTATTTCTCTGAATTGTGCCCTAGAAGGAGTCAGGGTGATTCTTTTTGGACGGGTTTTCAGATTTGGATTTTATTCTCTCCCCTCAGTGGCCATTTCTTGACTTTGCAAAACCAGACGACAAAACACTGTTGAATTGTCTAAATGAAATCAAGTCTTACAGGATCAATCCCAGTTATATATCAAGCTTATATTGTCTGATAAGCTTCATCCATAGACAGTATATAAAGAAGGAGCAACCCTCTGTGGCGTTACCTGTTCCCGTAGAGCAGTTTTGAAGCTCAGTGTGGCTACCAGCCGTCACCATCTTGGCAGGACCCGACTCCACCAAAATCCTAGCTATTTTCAGAATTAGATTAGATCAGATTAGAGTCAGCTTTATTGTCATTGCATATAGTATGGGTGCATGCACAATGAAATGCAGTTTGGCATCTGACCAGAAGTGCAAATAGCAAAAATGTACCCAGGCTATGCCTATTGTATTAAGTAAGTTAATATTTTACAGTTTTATATGTACAAAGAACAAGCATAATACTAACATTAATATGGACAAAGAGGTGGAGCATGAGTGGAGCTGAGGTGCACAGACGATGCCTAAGCAGATAGGTAGCAACCTGTGAGGCCACGCCCCCTATTTATGCATATATTTCACTTTTTTTGAATTATTTAGTTTCACTTTTTTTAAAAGTTTGTTTACAGTTGAAAACATATTTATTTCAGCCATAAAGTTGGACAACATTTTCACCATGGAGATATATGGGGATTGACTTGCTTCAGGTGGTACCCTCAAGAGGCCATTGGAGGAACTGCAGTTTCTTGGACTGGGTTCATTATGTCTTTGCTAACTACGAGTAGAACTGAATCAGCACCTATAAAACAAACATGATAGACTTCCTACATATACCATTCATTGGTCTTTTTTTAATATTCTACTAGACTGCACAAGTGTCCTTTACTTGGTTCAAGCTGTATGTAGAAGGGGTTGAACAACTTTGGATTTTTTATAGTCCACTAATATGTGGTGAAAGTCAAGTCGACTTTCGAGTAGGAAATAATGTTTTGCAACCATGAAATCTATATTCTTGACCTGAACACATGTTGTAGCTTCACACAAAAGAAGCTACGGAGGCTTTTCTGTAAGGTAACTGAAGCTTGAACACGGCATACTGTCGGTCGTAGCCCACGGCAACACCATAAACACCGTCAGTCTTACACCTCTAATATGCGGCTCACGCAATGTCAGCTGATAGAACACAACAGAACTGAACATAAACACACGAGCTTATCAGTACTGTGCTCTGCAGATATGTTTAGCCTATGTAAATTGGCACCGTCAGTCGCGTTTAATAACACTTGACAGCGTGTTGTAAGACAGGATAATGTAGCTGGGATAGAAAAAAAAAAGAGGTGTATCTCCGAAGCCTTGTCTTCACAATGATATTCACCAGCAATTTGTTGATTTGCAGCCTCCTCTCTTCTCTCTGTGACGTTTAGTGTTAATAATTTAATTGTTCATTGACTGCTGTTGAGAGGATATTTACCGTTCCTCTGCTAGCGTTAGCAGATGCCTTTGCAGATGAGTGTGCATTGCAGTAGTATATTTGTTGTATTTCAGGACTGACTGACATGTTCTCCATGTCACGGTAGAATGGGCTTCATCTTTAGTGAAGTATTTCCACACACTTGATGAACCGCTGCTAGTTTGCTGCAATGACCCGCTGTGCTCCTCACCCGTCTTCTAGGAGGCGTCCATGTTGTTATTGTCGACTTCCTGCCTAAAGTGTCATGGTACAGCAGTAAAGTCGACTAGTTGGTTCGATCCCTAATAGTTGTTCTTGATCGACCCTGCTTCCTATGTATCATTCATAGTGTAACTCGTGTCCTCTATTTGGGGCTCAAGCTTTAAGTCTGTGTTTGTTCTCCATGTCTCATGGAGTTGTAATCCCAGAAACAGAATCCCTGGAATGGGATCAGACCACTCGCTTTTACTCCCACGACCACACACTTTTGATCCCACTGAGAATTTCATGTGAGAATACAGTTTACCTTTGATTCAACCTTAATATCGTCACCAGGGGGTTTAATACC
>JASGAT010380227.1:0-11113 GCA_030220025.1 Chelon auratus
GCTGAGGCGGGGCCTTCGTCATGTAACGTCGTGAACATTGTGTGTCTCTGCAGCTCGATTCCAGGTGGAGGTGTGCAAGCTAATGTGTGAGAAGCTGAAGCTGAGCACCTGGAGAGTCCAGCTTGCTGCTCTCCAGTCCATGAAGGCATACTTCCAGGGGTAAGGACCAAACTGTTATTATCCGTATTCGTATATTCTTCTAACCGACTCTTTGAAATGAACTCTTTGATTTGATTCTTTAATGTAGGTTGCTGCTGCTAGAGAAGGGCAGTGAAGACTACAACGCACTGTCGCAGATCCTCACAGAGACCTGTGCTGCTCTCACACACCCTTTAGGTAAAGGCTTCACTATTTTAAAGCACTTTCAATCATAGTGAATCATGTTTCGTCACCATATGTGTGTTTATTTTTTTATCCAGAAAACAAAAGTTACTCCTCTGTGAGGACAGAGGCCTTAACGGTGGTGGATCTGATCGTTAAGAGAACTGGAGGTAATTATTCTCGGCGCTGCCGCAGCCTTAATGTGTTTCAATTAAATCCTGAAATGAAGGACACTTTATTTGCCGGAGCCGGGTTTCTTTTCTAGTTATTGAACTGTGTATTCACACAGCTCCAGGTAATGTACATACACCGATCAGGCATAACATTATGACCACTGACAGGAGAAGTACATAACATTGACCCTCTTGTGACAATTAAATGTTGATGTTACTTAGACATGTAGCACCCACCCAGACCAGACCAGGCACCCCCACCCCATAGCAATGACACCCCTTGATGGCATTATCCCCAGCAGAAACACACTTAAAAACACTTGAGGAACAACTAAAAAAAACAAAACATGAAGAACAGCACAAGGTGTTGACCTGGCCTCCAAATTCACTAGATCCCAAATTGATCAAGTATCTGTGGGATGATCTACAGAGGCCCCTCCCCTCAACCCATAGGACCCAAAGGTCCCCCCACTAGGAACATCCTGTCGCCAGACACCACAGGACACCTCCAGAAGGCCCATGTCCATTATCTGATGAGTCACAACTGTTTTGAGGCACAAGGGAGACCTACACAATATTAGGATAATTGGTCATAATGTTATGCCTGATTGGTGTATGATTTTTGCAGCAATGAGAAAATAGATAAATTAATCTCAACAAATATCAGACGTGTCCTTCAAGGAGAGCGACTAGTGAGGCTTTCAGTTCAATGTCTTAACATCTCATGATTAAATATTGCCTCGTCTTATCTATTATTAGTCCTCGATTAGCTCATAGTTGGTATTAGATCTTTAGGCCTAGCCATTTGCTGGGTTCGTTGTGTTGACGTGCAAATGAAGTGTTACTGATGAACCGTTCCCGTGGCCTTACCAGAGAGTGAGCAGTGGGACTGTGTGTCTGGGAAGAGCCGGGAGCAGCTGCAGCGCTCCCTGTCGACGCTGCAGTCAGACAGCAGACCTGACCTGAGGGACAAGGCCCAGGAGCTGCGTAGACACATCCAGAGTCAGCCCTGAGAGCGCACACACACACACACACACACACACATGCACACACACGCACACACAAACAAACACACACACAGCTCACTGAGACACAGAAAATAGATTATCAGTTTCTTTTTACTACTTTATCAGCGACACAAAACCATGCACCACTCCTTCTCCGTCTGACTTCTTTGATACAGTTGTCTTCTCCTAAAAAACAAAACAAAAAAAAAAGATATTCACAAATCTCTCCATCATTAAGTATATATATACACACACATATATATATATATATTAGCTGTGAGCTGTGATGCAAGAGACTGCTCCCATGGAGGAGATGGTTCGTGAAGCTTGACCCTGAAGAGACTCCAGCGACGTGACTCTTGCTCTGTGTCTGAGATCAGCGCCGGTGTTGAAGAGCGAGGCTATTATTGTGACGTGTCAAGTTCTATTTGGTTCATTTAAATGGACATTAAACTGATGATAATAAATAATGCTATATAAACCAATGTGTTGGGTTTGTGGACACTGTATACCTATAGCCCCAAAATGGGGGGAAATTTACTACTGTCGTGGGTTTGCCTACTCATTAAATATCAAAGCAGCAGGTTGCGCGCCTCAGCCGAGTCTCTCTGCGTCCTGAAAAAAGGCTCCTTGTCCCGTCTGCCAGGTGAATGAGTGAGACGTCTGCCTATTTTGTGTAATGAAATAAAAACCCTGCTGTTTAACTTAAAAGCAATGATATAGTTGTTTGAATTTGTCCCTGTTGAAATAAAACTCCCTTGACAATTTGGACCAACGACTTTGTCTTTTTATCTTCGTGCACAAAGACACATTTTGTAACCGAGTCCCCGATGCCACCACTAAAACTCTTAACATGTAGTAATATGCACACCGATCAGGCATAACATTATGACCACTGACAGGAGAAGGCATAAACGTGTGCAAGAACAGCCCTTCAAAATAAAAGTTATTCATGATGCATGCTGTCAATCAGTAAATGGTGAACAAATTTAAATCCAATGAAAAAATATAAATAAGTAACATGAGTATTTATTATATGTAGGAATGTTATATTACAATAAAAAGGCAACTATATAAATATGGGTCTGTGTCAAATTAATAATATTTATGTAAAATATAACATTTAAAGGAAACTGTCTGTTTCCACAGACTAATACCACTTCACCCTGATGGTACACAACCTCAGGATGTCACCCAGGATATATCAGGTCATTCTGATGTGGAATTTCAAAATAAAAGCTCCTTGTTTTAATATTTTAGATCTTTTCCAGATGATTTTAAATAAACATAAAAGGAAACTGCCTTAAAATGCTTTATATTTTACATCTTTTCCATACCAGTTCAGATTGAAATTAAAAGAAAACTGCCCTTTTCCACAGACTATTTCTACTTCACCCCGATGGTACACAACCTCAGGATGTCACCCAGGAAATATCACGTCATTCTGAACTGGAATTTCAAAATAAAACCCCCTTAACTTGTTTTAATATTTTAGATCTTTTCCAGATGATTTTAAATAAACATAAAAGGAAACTGCCTGTTTCCACAGACTATTTCTACTTCACCCTGAATGGTACACAACTTCAAGATGTCACCGAGGAAATATCAGGTCATTCTGAAGTAGAATTTCAAAATAAAAGCCCCTTAAATTGTCTAATATTTTGCGATTTTCCACTTGATTTTAAATAGAAACAAAAAGAAAACTGTCTGTTTCCACAGACTAATTCCACTTCACCCTGATGGTACACAACCTCAGGATGTCACCCAAGAAATATCAGGTCATTCTGATGTGGAATTTCAAAAATAAAAGCTCCTTAAATTGTTTTATATTTTAGATCTTTTCCAGATGATTTTAAATAAACATAAAAGGAAACTGCCTGTTCCCGCAGACTAATTCTACTTCACCCTTACAGTACACAACCTCAAGATATCGCTCAGGAAATAACAGGTCATTCTGATGTGAAATTTCAAAATAAAAGCTCCTTAAAATGTTTTATATTTTAGAGCTTTTCCATACCATTCCAGATTGCAATTAAAAGAAAACTGCCCTTTTCCACAGATTATTTCTACTTAACCCTGATAGTACACAACCTCAGGATGTCACCCAGGAAATATCAGGTCATTTCTGATGTGGAATTTCAAAATAAAAGCCCCTTTGATTGTCTAATATTTTGCTATTTTCCACATGATTTTAAATAGAAATAAAAAGAAAAGTGCCTGTTTCCTCAGACTAATTCTACTTCACCCTTATGGTACACAACCTCAGAATGTCACCCAGGACATATCAGGCCATTCTGATGTGGAATTTCAAAATAAAAGCTCCTTAAATTGTTTTATATTTTAGATCTTTTCCAGATAATATTAAATAAACATAAAAGGAAACTGCCTGCTTCCACAGACTAATTCCACTTCACCCTGATGGTACACAACTTCAGGATATCTCCCAGGAAATAACAGGTCATTCTAATGTAGAATTCCAAAATAAAAGCCCCTTAAATTGTCTAATATTTTGCTCTTTTCCACTTGATTTTAAATAGAAATAAAAAGGAAACTGTCTGTCTCCACAGACTATTTCTACTTCACCCTGATAGTACACAACCTCAGGATGCCACCCAGGAAATATCAAGTCATTTTGAGGTAAAATTTCAAAATAAAAGCCCCTTAAATTGTCTAATATTTTGCTATTTTCCACTTGATTTTAAATAGAAATAAAAAGAAATCTGTCTGTTTCCACAGACTAATACCACTTCACCCTGATAGTACACAACCTCAGGATGTCATCCAGGAAATATCAGGCCATTCTGATGTGGAATTTCAAAATAAAAGCTCCTTAAATTGTTTTATATTTTAGATCTTTTCCAGATGATTTATATGATTTTAAATAAACATAAAGGGAGACTGCCCGTTTCCACAGACTATTTCTATTTCACCCTGATGGTACACAACTTCAGGATGTCACCCAGGACATATCAGGTCATTCTGATGTGGAATTTCAAAATAAAAGCCCCTTAAATTGTCTAATATTTTGCAATTTTCCACTTGATTTTAAATAGAAATAAAAAGAAAACTGTCTGTTTCCACAGACTAGTTCCACTTCACCCTGATAGTACACAACCTCAGGATGTCACCCACGAAACATCAGGTCATTCTGATGTGGAATTTCAAAATAAAAGCTCCTTAAATTGATCTATATTTAATATTAAACCACCATCAAAAGCTGTTTTTGTGTTTGTCATTAAGTAACTGCGATGAATAATAATAATAATACTGTTTTATTCACAGTGTATCTACATGAACAGCTGTAAGAATGATTTTTAAAAATGTGGTTATAATGGGACTTAATGGGACATTTTTGTCCACTCAGGTCACAAGAGGATGGTACATTTTAAATCTGATGCTACACAAAAACTAATAAAGCATCAAAGTCAATATTTTGATAATCTCAGTCATATCCATGTCTGATTTGAAAAAGATGCCAGAGCCCCCCAATATTAGTTTTATAGAAAATACTATATTTTTGGAGTTTTTTTGGGGGGGTTTCGTACAAAATAGTGCTTTTTAACAGCCCTGCTTTAAATCCTAATTAAGTTTAAAGTGTTCAGCGTTAATTTAAAATAAATGAAGGCTGTTGGCAGCTGGGATAGGCTCCAGCAGACCCCGCGACCCTTCACAGGAATAAGCGGTTACAGAAGATGAATGAATGAGTGAATGAATGAATGAATGAATGAATAAAAGCTGTTGGTTCAACCGTGTTGTCATTTTGGAGGCTGTGCCACGAGGGGCAGTAGGGGGCAGTGTTTCCTCCACTTCATTCATTCACTGTGCCCTCTCACCTGTATAAAGCATGTCGTAGTTTTCTCCACCATCATCTAAAGATAACATCATCCCCTCAGCACCTCCACTAGCAGACTGCAGCTCTTCTACAATGCATTTCCTACAGAAGTAAACTCCGTTTGAAAAACTTCCACCATTCACCTGTGCAGCATTAACCTTGTAGTTGTGTGCATGCTAATGTGATTATTTGGTATGCTATATTGACTTACAGTGCTAGTTGAAAATATTTCCGCCCCTCAGAGTTTACTAGATTTCATTATTAAAGTGATTCAATAAAAAAAAAAATGACGTGACAAAAACCTATTTTTGATTCTATAACGCCATTTTGAATATCCAAGGGAGACCTACACACTATTTGGTCATAATGTTATGCCTGATCAGTGTATATAGTGCCTTCAGTTTGCAGCAAGGCAGATGGTATCAGGAATGAACCAGTCAGCAGACAGAAACATTCATATTTAACTTGCTTTATTTACTAAAATATTTAGAGGTATATAAACAGGTGACTTGAAGCAGAAGAGAGCGAACACAGACGATAGTTTAGACAAAAGAAATGTACAGTTAAACGTTTAAAACGCATAAAAGGTGTGAATGACGAAAGACGGAATAAGTTGAAAACAAGGTGCAGAAACAAGACAGCTCTTAAGAACTACACAAATACAACACTTTGTAATGTAAAGCGACATGGTTGAACTTAGAACGTGACTGGGTCCAGATTAGCTGATGAGTTGCTTCTTCTTGTCTTTCTGTCGAGCCTTGTCGTGGCCTTTCTGGGGAACGTTGGCGTCGCTCTGGCTGAGCGCGGTGCGCGTCACCGTGGACATGCCGTCGACAAACTTGGTCTTGAAGAGGACGTTGGCGTTGGTGAACATGCCGTCCTTCAGGGACACGACCACGAACTGCAAGAGAGGAGTCAGTGGAATTAAGTGTTTGTTTCAGCTTCGCGTGAACTGACCGGGTGTCTTGGCATGCTTTAATTTACCTGAGAGTGTCTGAAATGCGTGCGCAGCATCTGTCCGATGTTCTGCGTGTGCGACAGATCCAGAGCGGCGTCCACCTCGTCTAAGATGTAGATGGGAGCCGGCTTGAAGAGCAGCATGGCCAGGATGAGAGACAAAGCCACCAGTGACCTGAAAACGACAAGCGGAGCTCAGGAGACAAGCGACTACGTAATCTTCCACAGATCATCAACTGTATTGTTGAGGTTGGAGAACAACTGACCTTTGCCCACCGCTGAGCTCAGTGAGGTTCTCCTTCCAGGTGTTGCCCAAGGCCACCTTGAACTCGAGGCCTTCCAAGACGCCGCCGCCCTGGGGAGGAGCCAGCTTTGCCGTGGCTCCGGGCAGCAGGGTGGAGAAAATGGAGCCAAAGTCCTTGTTTACCTACACGCACGGATAAATATATTAATAGCTGCGGGAGGCTTTTAGTGAAGATAAAAGTCAATAATTCATCAGTTACAACAGTGATGAGTCAGTCAACGAGGGACACCACAGCATTGTGGGTGTTTTTTCTGTTTAGCGGAGAGGGTGATGAGTTAAGAAAATATGTTTTATGAATGCAGAGATATTAACAGTACAGCCATTACTGGATAAATGATATTGTGGTGGTTTAAATTGTCTACCGTCTCACAGAAGACCTTTTAATTTCTCAGAGAGTTCGATAACTGAGCCAGCTGGAAAACACAAAGCCAACTTCAAACAGAAAATGCCCGCACACACCTTCTGCCACGCCAAGTTGAGAGCCTCGTTCTTCTTCTGGTCCAGCTCCTCGATGGTCTGCAAGATTTTCGCCTTGTCGTTCTCCACGATCCTCTTCTTCTTCATCAGGTCGTTGTACTGCAAGGAAGGGAGACGGTTACATATGAGAGATCTGCGAGAGTTTTCCGGCTCGACGACCCCCCCCCCCCTGTTCCGGTCCCGGCTCCCCCTCACCCTTTCCTCCGCCTCGTTCAGCATGTTCATGGCCCTCTTGTTGACGTTCCTCTCCAGCTTGTTGGTGGTCTCCTCCAGCTTCTTCAGCCGCTGACCCGCCTCGCGGGGGTTGTTGGCCTTGAAGTCGTACGAGGTGTTGGGCTGCCCGAAGAACTGGCGCTCCGAATGGATCCAGTCGTGCTCCTCCAGCATTCGAGACACCTGGTGGAAGAAAAGGTGGAGAGAATGGTGGAAACAGGTAAGCATATTGAGTAAGTTGAACCTTCATCGCGTAAATACAGCATAGCAGTGGAGGGAGGCGTGTACCTTGTCTGCAGCGTCCTGGCTGTCTTTGCGGTGCTTGCTGATGTTGTGTTCCAGCTCCTTGATCTTCAGCTGGACTTCGTTGTTCTGCTCTCTCATCTTGTTGGCCTCCGTGCTCTTGCCCTGAAGCGTTCAACAGGATAAAAAAAGACAGGTTAAGTCTTCACGGCTCAATCCCCGTGAGAAACCTACTCCGAGTCTCAAGAGCAAATTAAAAACCAAAGCATTAAAGGCAACACTGTGTTCACCTTGAGCTCTTTGTCTTGTGCCATGATGACTTCTTTCTGTTTGGTCAGCTCCTCCTGGGCTTTACGCACCCCCTCCTACGAGAAAAGAAATGAGAAGGACATGCATTTATTTTAAAGAAAGACGTTTGTTCGTTAGGTCTTAGACGGAAAATGAAATATGCAGTTGAATCAAAGTTAAAATAAAAAACAAACTACTTGGACGCCTAATAGAAAGATTGTGTTTTACTGAACTTTATCCATTCAGATCAAACTAGACTCAATTTGAACGCCAGCACCAGGAATATGATGCCGTAGATTAGAAACCGTCTTAAATACCTTGTTCTGGGACACGGTGCAAGCCATGCTGTCTATCTGCTCCTGGATGGCCTTCATCGCCTCGTCCACAGCCTGAATCTGCTGCTCATAGCCAGCCTGCTCCCTCCGAAGCTCCTCCAGCTCCAGGGCCACGGCATCAGACTCCTGCACACGCAAAGACAAATCATCAGTCCTTCAGATTGTGGCTGAAACGTGCATCAGTGTCAAACATCAGAGAGGATCAACCAAAAAGGAGCTTTGATGGGACGGTGATCATTCGCTGATTTTGTGTCTGGTCAGCGTACCTGCTGCTTCTCCTTTAACTTCTTGTTGAATGCATCAGCTTTGCCCTTGGCCGTGTTAAGTTTCTGCTGGGCGGCTTTCAGCTCCTTCTCCCTCTCTGCCTCCGCGTTCTTCATCTTGTTCTCCAGCACCTTGTATTTTTCTTCGGCGCGCTTCTGCACCTCCTTGGTGACGCGCAAGGTCTCCTCGCTCTCCTCTGGATAAGCAAACACACCGTATTTATCAAAATAGCACACAAAAAAAAAAAAAGCAGTTTATAATTTGTGCACATTTCAGTGTCCTGACCAATCGCCTTGCGCAGCCTCTCCAGCTCCTCCTGCTGCTGGTGGAAGGAGCTCTGCTGCACCTTAGCCTGCAGGATCTGTTCCTCTTCCACCTTCAGCTCGTGCTGCTGCTTCAGCTGGCGGTACCTGTCGGGAGGAAAAGGAGGTGAAGACAAGAAAAAGAATAGCGAGTGGAAGCAAACGAAGCTAGAAGACACAGCTGGGAGATGTAAGAAGTAAGTTGTGGGATTAAAACTATAATGATATGGGGGATGTAGCACCCCCTGTTCAACAAACACTAGGTAAATGTGCATACTTCTCAGCGGTTCCCTTAAGGCCGGCCAGCTGACGTTCGATGTCCTGAAGCTGGGCCTCCTTGTCGTTCAAGTTGTCCTGAACCTCCTTCACCTCCTGCAGGCTGGCCAGAACAGATGCCGACTGGGAGCGGGCGCCTAAAAGGGAAAAAGGACGATGAAACTTGTTCTTTTGGAGTGCTTTGTGCGTGAGAAGTGATTTCATTTAATTGAGGATGTCTCAGTGTTGATAGACTCGCTAGGTGATGCCTCACCTCCACTCAGAGTTCCCTGAGGGTCGAAGATGTCCCCACCGAGAGTGACAGTCTTGGTCATGACCTGCTTATCAAAAGCAACTCTTTTGGCATTGTCCAGCGTGTCACAGACCAACGTGGAGCCAAACACGTACTCCATGGCCTTACGCAGGTCAGATTCATAGCCAACAAGGGACAGAGCTGCGTGGACGTTGTCTTTTCCAACCTGACAGGAGGAAGAAAAGCAAAAAATTAGATGATGAAGAAGACAAAGTTAGTCAAGAGAGTCACAGAAGAGGGAAAAAATGAGACGGACTAGATTACGTCTCGTTATAGGACACACTTCAGATCAAGCCATCTGAAAGACAACGTTCTCTCACCAGGCTCTTGGCAGTGTTGACCACTTTGTCATTAAGTGTCTTGGCGGAGATCTTGTTGAGGGGAATGATGGTGTACCTTCGCTGCAGCTCTCCCTTCTCCAGCAGTTTTTTTCCAGTCACCTAGCAAAAAACAAAACCAATAATAAAAAAAAAAGCTGCCCCACTGTTCTGCAAACAAAAAACGACTAAAGGGGAACCACTCGCCTACCTCTGTGTCAACGACAATGTTATAGAGCCGCCCTCCCGCGACAACCTCCAGCGCCGTAGCGTAGGAGACGTCGCGCACCGATATCAGGTTAGCGAGCAGCCCCTTCACTTTGCCGCGGTCCCACCCTCGCTCCGGGTCCCTAAAAGACAAAAGAGAGAAGTCAAATCAACAAACACGCACATTAATCACTTGTTTCAGTACACATTTAAACTGTAACTTTATGTAAAGTGATGAAAGGTCTCACCTGTAGTCAAAGCGCAGGTTGGGGAAGCGTGACACGAGACGCTCATAGGTCTCCTTAAGTTTGGCGACCTCTCTGTACAGCTGCCTTCTTTTTTCCAGCAGACCTTCCTCCTTCCCGTCTACAACGGACAGAGCAGAAACAAAGCTATTATTGTTGCAGACGTTGAGCAGAAATGGTGCATGAGTATAAACAGCTCTGCTTGGACAACCAGACACACACACGGTACCTTCGTAGTTGAGCTTAGCCAGCTCAGCCTCTAGCTTCTCCCTGCTGCTTCTGACAGCCTGCAGGTTGTCCTGGTCCTTCTTGTAGCCGCTATCCATCTTTTTCACCTCCGCCTGTTTGGTCTTCAGCTCAGCCTGGGCATGCTTCAGGGTCATTTGCGCCTGGACAGATAGAAATCAGAGACCGACGTTAGAAATCTGCGATGAAATATTAACCAACTAGGTAATGTTGGAAGCGTTTTCCCCAGTGTTGTTTTTGGCAGCCATTTTAGATTTAGTCTTAGTCTTTTGGACGAAAATGCTTATTAGTTTTAGTCACATTTTTGTCATTTCTATATGTGATGGTTTTAGTCTAGTTTTAGTCGACGAAAACTCAAAAAGGTTTTAGTCTAGTTTTAGTCAATTTTAGTTAAAAGAAAAAAAAGTATTTTCACCAACAATTACAATAACAAAGGAATGGTTTTAGACAGACAAGTTTTCCACCCAACAGCAAATACTTTCTGATCTACTATAAGGATTATGCATTACACACAGATAAAATGGCAACAGTGTATATATAGTCATATTAATTGGTGCTACAGTGTTAAAAGCTCTATCCAGCTTTGTTTTTATTTTTATCAAGAAAAACTGGTGCACTGCACCTTTAGAAAAATAGCTCCGTCTCTTTAAGAAAGACGGAAGTCTTGAGTTGTTATTGAAGTTATGTGTAGCTGTGGATGTGTGCCGCTAAACTGAGGGCATGTTGCAAATATAAAGTAAAATAAATAAAGATGAACGTTTATCTTGCTGTTTGTTTTGGAGGTGCAACAGATAAATGTTTTAGACATCTAAAA
>JASGAT010380228.1:2243-14544 GCA_030220025.1 Chelon auratus
CCCCCGGCCCCTGTCTCTTATTCTCTCCTTTATTAGAAGAAGATAGTGCGAATCCTTCATCGCTCCTCCACTAATTCTCTCCGTTATTGTCCCTCCGTTCAGCCTTCCATCTCTCTGCACTCCTGCACTTGTGTCCTCCTTTCTTTTCCTCGCCATGATCTATATTGCTTGCCTCTTTTTTTTAAACCCATGCACCGGCCTCCTTCCTGTCCTTTCCCGTTATGCCTTTGCTTTCTCTCATTCTTTCTCTGACTCTTTTGCCTCACCTCCCTATCTTTCCTTCCTTCCTCCCTCAACTTCCTCCCTTTCACCCTCTCAACGTGTCCCTTTTCCTTTCCGTCCCCCTTTTCGGGCCAGCTCTTCCTGTCTCATTTTCATCATTGTCCCTTTTTGCTTTTTCATCATCATAGGCTCATTTTGTCAACTCTTTGTCCCACCCTGTCATTCCTCACCCTCCTTCGCTCCATCCTTCCTTCCTTCCTCATCCCTCTCTCTCTCCCTCCCTCCCTCCTTCCACCCTATTCGTTCCCTGGGGAGGTCAGTAATAATGGTAGTGATGGAGTGAGAGAGGGAGGTGCGATTATTGTCTTGTCGGGAGTCAGAGGAATCGATCGGCCCAGAAATATGAGGCGCGAGAAAGAGCCGCTGTGTCAGATACAATAACCACCCGCTCCCGGGGGCTTACACACACACATACATACACACACACACACACACAACATACGGACCCAAATTCGACACGAACATACACATTTATTTGGCTCGACGCAAGTGCAGACATGCACACACACTTGTACCATCTTTCTTTTTCATTAACGCAATGCACACACATCCCTCTTCTTCTTCTGTGGAGGAGAGTGGTGAAGCAGCCCAATCATCTACATGCTTTGATCTGAGATAAAGCACAGGACTAGATCTGTACTGATCATTCTTCATGCACAGATAAAGGGCAAGGCGAGGAAAATCGCTCACACACCTTTCACTCACGTAGCTATAAACAGACATAAACACACACACATATACGCGCGCACGCCACACACACACGCTCTCACTGAGACCTTTCACTGCTGTTGCCTGGCAACGTGGCCGAGTGTCCAATCCGAGTGGAGAACAGTGGCCAGTGATGTCACAGCTGCTGCTGACCAGCAGGTCTGAGAGAGAAAGAGAGACAGAGGAGGAGAGGAGAAAGTTTGAGTTGGCGAAAGGAAAGGGGGAAGGTCGCACAAAAAAAAAAGAAAGAAGGAAAGAGCGGAGTGATAATGAGAGGGTTTGAAGGAAAAGAGGCAGAACAGGTGAAGAACAGGCTGAGGTGACAGAGGTGGTAGTTGGCCAAAAGAAAATGCCATAAAAGATGGCATAACTGAAGTACTTCAATCTTATCAATCAATCGTATTTCAATTAGGGTTATTTCTACACAACAGTCTGCTTTGTGAGTGTAAGTGGACAGATTGTTGTAAAGTGGCATCAGCACTCCTTGAGCCAGTGATGAAGGCCGCCAATCCTTCCCTGCAGACCCTTCACTCCTGTGCCTAAAGAAGAAGGAGAGAGGATGAGAGGAGTGAAGATAAAGATTTGAGCTTCAACCTTGGTAGCGCCGTGGGAGAGAGCGGTGTCTGTCTAGACAAACCCGGCTCCCTATGGGCTGCCGAGATGATACAGAGAGGAGGGGAATGGTGTGAAAGAAGGATGGAGGGGCAGAGGGGCCAGAGGAAAAGGAGCAATTGAGAGGTATTAGGACAGGAGAGGAATAGGTGTTGTAAAGGTGTAGGCGGCTGAGATGGCGCTGGTCCCAAGGTAGCCAACAGTGTGAGTGTGTTTTAGCCCCTGCTGCTTCTCATACAAAACCTCAACCTCTGTAGTCTCCACACTGCCAGACCTACTGTTTATAATCCTGCAACTCCTCATGGGGCTACACCTGCACACACACACACACTCACACACACGTACATACACGAAACTGGATTTTAAATCTCTCACCTTGTAAAATAGAGTCTTGCTGTTGGACTGTGTATTGGACTTGGTGGGTCCATCACTGAGCCATGCTCCGTCCCCGTCTATAAGAAGAGGAATATGATGGATTATATGAATTAGAGCCAGTGTGGGCTCCAGGCCCGAGGCTGCGCTGCATATAGGGGGGCCGAGCCATAGAGGGATGCTAGACTGGTTAGGAGACCTTTACAATTGTCCCTGCAATGACCCATTATACACACTGTCTCCTTCCAGCTAACATCCTTTCTCCTGATTCCTCTCTCTCAATTGCTCACCTTTCATTCCTGTCACTCTTTCTCAGCTCCTTCCCTTTTTCTTTACTGTTCCTCTTTTTCTCTTTCTTAGTAACCCCCAACTCTCCCTGCCTGCCTCCCTGCCTCTCCCTCACTCTCTGACAGTGCTGTGATTGATGGCGCTCCAGAGGCCTCAGCCTCCCCCATCCTCCTCCCTGGGGTCCCACTATCAGATTGTTTGTGTCCGTGTGTGTGTGTGTGTGTGTGTGTGAGTTTGTGTGTATGTTTGTTGTCTTACAAACTTCTAACAGCGACCAAAACACACTCTGCATAAGCACACACCTCACATTATCTAATCTTACCTCTACATAAAACCAGTTAAATGAATATTCAGTTACAGTGTTGATTTATATTTATTGATTTTATTGCCAATGTTAATGATTATATCTCATTATATTATGGCTTCCCATTTGATCATTTACCACTGTCCCAATATGATCTGAATGGCAATGCTAGAGTACTACTAGGTTATGTCTCCATGGTAACCGAGGCTCAGACCTCCTTGGGGCAGGAAGGCCCCCCATGGCCATGAACAGAGCAACACACACGCACAAAGACACACTTTGGTAGTTATGTGGTTAGATTGGGGTTTGAACAAGGGTCACGGCCAAAGCCAGGCTGCCCATATGACCTCTGACCCAGAGAGCCCTCCCTCCCCCCGTGTGTAGCCTGTCTCTGGCGTTGGACGGGCCCAGCCAAACGCTTGCCTCGTAAACGCATCCGCAAACACACACACTCACACTGCTGATTGCCTACACGGAGACAAACTCTTATGAGAGCCAAAACCTCATCATGTAAATCATGGAACTAAATTAACTAAAGATTTGTCTGAGGTGTCGGGACTGTGCAGCCTACATCGAAAGAGGTGGTGATTTTAGGTTTTTGAGTCATAAGCACCACAAAACTGAAAGAACCGGCAAAGCAAATATATTTGTAGAATAATCTCTAAATTATTTTCTGAACAAAACATAGAATCATTTATCAATAAAATACCATAAAACAGAGAAAAGGTCTTTCAAATTTTCCCAGAGTCCAGGTTGGCATCCTCACACTTATTTTATCATCAGTCTGCTACCACGTGCGGCTAAGAAAATCTGCAAATTCACATTTTCACTTTAGACTTTTTCAGTTATCACCATGGTTATCCATGAGTTTTCTATTGTAAATTAATCATTGAATCTGCTCATTATTTCACTTAAATCCAGATCAAATTAATCAAATAACCTTGTCAGTTTGTAGGGAAGTTCCCATCTTACCATGGTATTTTAAACTTGCTCTTTGATAAACTTCATTTATCAGTGCTGATGTTGTTAAATACTTATATACTCAGAACATCAGTCTTTTGTATGTATTTGATGACAGATTTAAAAAGTCTGCGTATAACAGAGCACCTTCAGTGCAGTGCTGTATGCACTTCTTATTGAGCATCTATCCAGCAGTACATTGGACTGTTGTAAATCACCACATAAAGTATTTATAAGGTTAAACTTGGGAACTCTGCTGCCG
Organism: Chelon auratus; assembly: GCA_030220025.1. Classification (NCBI taxonomy): domain Eukaryota; kingdom Metazoa; phylum Chordata; class Actinopteri; order Mugiliformes; family Mugilidae; genus Chelon; species Chelon auratus. Next base: position 6,032 of record JASGAT010380228.1, read on the forward strand.
TTAGCTTTTGAATTAGTGAACTTGGACCAAGGGAGAAGGACAGGGAGGGAGGGAGGGAGGGGTGATGAGGATCCTTGGACAAAACCTGTTTGTTCATCAGGTTTAGAGATTCAAGAGTGCCACCTTGTGGCTGGTTCAGTCTACCGACACGTTCATGTTTTAAAATCTAGACAGAATTTCTGCTGAAACACGCTGTTCTGGCCACCCTCAAGATCATTCCTCGACTCACGGCGCTACTTACCTACTTTTTTAATCCTCGTGGGTGGCACTGATAATGGCTCATCTGTTGTGTATCTACAATGTTCCACTTTCATGCCTCTTCTACCCATCACGTGTAGAGATTCATGGTATGGGTTTCTGTGGCGTATCACTGTGTGCAGCCCACAGTGTGGCGTGGTCAGTGGTACAGTGAGAGTAGTGACAGAGTTTTTCCTTCCGCTCGGGTTAGAGTGGAGCCGTGGCTGTTAAACTTAGACGAGGATGTCTCACATCTTCTCTTGTTGGTGCCGACCTCCCTCGACAGACCACCATACGCCCACTGATGTACTAGCTCGAGGCAACCCTACAGTCAGACGTAAACACAGATATGGCCAAGGGGGCCTGATCATGACTCATGGTGAACAGAACAGCCTCCAACAACTTGTCAAAATATCTTAGAGCTTAATCAAAATGTGATCAGGGGAGATCTGGAGATGTTTTGAATGTACTAATGTCACCTCATACAAATCTATGATACATTCTTTGGTCAGAATGTCAAGCCTGATGTTTTTCTCTTGCGTGTGTGTGAGTGGCTGTTTCCAGCCGCGCCATCACTTTCCGACGGCACCCATCATCCCCCTCCTTTTTGCCTCCCTCGTCTATCTGTTCAATCTCCTCGCTCACTTTCTCCCACTCTCTAACCTCTTGCGTGTCCCCCTCTCTTTTTTTTTTCTTTCTTTTTTTTTTTAGTTGTGTATTTTCTCTCCTCTGAGCTGAGTTCCTACTCTTTTGAGGCTTACTTCCTGTTGTGTTGCAGGATGTGGGGAGGAGGTGGGGCTTGGGGGTGTGGACTGCCGTGTGTATGTGTGAGAGAGAGAGAGAGAAAGAGGGAGGGAGAGAGTAATTCTCTCAACCATATGATTTAATACACCCCTCCTTTTTGGTTAGAGAGCTACAGAGAGAGGGAGAGTGAGAGTTTCTCTTCAGGTGGCGCGCACACACTCTCACACAGATATGACCAAGACAGCAGCAATAGCGGCGAAGGACTTCTCCAGTATGTGGTTGCCAGGTGAGTGACTGTCTGTGCAGCCCTCTCTCTTTGCTGGCCTTCATTTACCAAGACCAATTAAGCTGAGGGAGATGTGGCTGTGTGTGTGTGTAAGAGAGTATGTGTGTGAGAAAGAACTGTGTCTATGCTGTTGATTAATGCCACAGAGTCTAACAAGCTCAGCTAATTAGAGAACATCAAAGGTTGCGAGGAGGTACGAAGCAAAAGATGTGGAAGGATGATGGATGGATGGATGGATGAGTGGACGCCTGTCGCAGGCAGAGGGAAAGGTCAGTCCGTAGCCTGCCTCCATGTGTGTGTCTGTGTGTGTGTGTTGAAACTAAATACTTAATGCTAAATAATCTTGTGGAAAATACAGTTAAAAAAGTTGTATCAGAAGTCTATTGTAGCATACTACTAATTAAGCGTTGCAGGTTGCTTGTCAACCCCCTACACTGTATTATTTCTTAATGTGCCATCATCAACAGCTTCTCTTTTTATTCTGACACTGCTGCGCTCACATTTGTGTTAACTTCATAGATGTTTTGCTGATAGGGTTCACCCCCAAGCGACGGTGAACTTGTGTTTGTTTGTGTACGTGTGTACGTGTGAGTTGCATGGATGCACTGGTTATTGCTTTGCTCACTTTTAAAGTTTTAATTACAATCAATGAATCTAAAAGACACTTTTAAAGCATACTTTTTTGTTTAGTTTTTTCTTTGAAAAAGGGTTGACAGATTTGTAAAAAGAGGAAATTCCTCAAATAGCTATCGTTCTCAGTATTTAAAAATAATAAAAGCAGAAAGAAGTGTGACTCTTCAAGCCTCGCGGCCTCGTTTTGGTGGTCAGCTCTGACTGCGAGAAGTGGCAGACACTGTTTCAGTTGACCGACGACAAGTCTCAGAGCAAAGCAAAGCGGGCTGATGGCTGACTCACCAATTACCAGAAATCAAATTTGAAATGTCAATTAGCTCACATTTCTCAGTCTTTGCTGTCGCGATACAATTTCTAAAAAACTGAAATAAATTAACATTCTAAGGTAGTGACAGCTGTTCATAAGAATGATTCATGGCTTTGAAAATCACCAAGTCACTTCTGAACCTGCTGTGGTCACTGCTGCGACCTCTGGGAAGTTGCTCTGACCAGAGTGACACGTCCTCCTCGTAAACTGCAACAGACAACACGCTACACTGTATCACAATGTAAATAAAACAACAAAGGTCTATATTAGTCTATATATATATATATATTTAGAGAGGGAGAGAGAGAGACAAGGGTCTATATATATCTATATATATATAGACAAGGGTCTATATATATCTCTATATATATAATCACATCAGAAAATATCTTTATTTCTTTGAACTTATTTTGTACAGTTATTTTCAAATGTTATATATGAGCCTTGTTACATTTTAATAAATTAAGATAATTAAAACAGAATAAATGAGGGACGTTAAATGACGACTTCAATAATGATATAATCTATATAGTCTTGCAAACTTACAAACTTCCTCTATTAAAATTGTGTCAATGCAATAAATTAAGAAAAAAGGTTTTTTTTTACACCTTAACAGTATTCTGCATACTCTGTGAGCTGTTGTGTAGCGAGGAACGTATTTGTGAACACTTTAAATTTGAATTCCTTTTTACGTCTGTCCATATTCCAGCACTGTTTGGTTAAATGTAGAAGTTTTTAGTGAGCTGCTTTTTAGCATTTTAAGTCATTTTTGCGTGTTTGTAGACAAGGTTGAATGCAAATTGATAAAACAAAAAACAGTTTCAGCATCACAATCGGATGTCACAACTTTGATTGTCACCCCATCTACTTGTCTTCTTTTCTTTTGTTCTGCTTCCTATTTAATCGTTTCATATTTCTAATCAGTATTCAGTTTCTTTATTCTTAAATTCTGCCACCTGTTTCTTATTTTATTTTATTATAATTAAGACTTTAACCTCTTCCTCTTCATAGAGATGTGCAATAGATGTTTAGTTGGGTGACAAACTCTTTGAAGATGGAAAATATGTCTTTGCAGACAAAAGTCAGCACTTCGCAGCAGTGCTCAGTTTTTCTGATCTCTAGTTAGTAAGTTTGATGACTCCAGTTCCCAGACACCCCCCTTGGCGCTGGGGTCTGTGTCCTGAATCAGAAAGCGGGGTGAGGGGTGGCGATGGTGGTTCAGGGTGGCTGCAGCAGCGGAGTTTCATCTCGGCCATAATACCCAGAGGAGAGTAACAGAAAGAGTCCCAACTGAGCACAGACGCTGTTGTTCCTTGTTCCTTTCTGTTGCATCATTTATTCATGACACAGGATTATACAGCATTAAATGTGATCTATTTAAGATACAGCAAGTGTGGTGCAGCACTCTGGTCTTGCAGGGTCAAAAATAAGCTTTGCTATAAGAGTAGTGTGTAACAGTCTGACAATGAACTGTTACACATTATGTTGGGAAAAAAAAGTTTCTTAAAAAGTTTCCTTGTACAAAAGTCAATTTCTGCTTATTCAGTCTTAACTTTACCAAAAGTCATTGCTATCACGTTGCATGTTTGTGTGTGCAGCAGTGGCTTGTAAAAGAGAGGGATGTTTTAAAAGATAGAGTGAAAGAGAGAGTGAGAGAGAGAGAGAGAGAGGGAGAGAGACCCGGCTAATATTAATAGCCTCGCTGACAGTAAGTGTTGGGTTTAGCACTCTGCGTTCAACCCGGTACAAGGGGAAGTCGGGAGGGGAAGTGAGAAAAACACACGGCATCTTGATATACTGTCCCACCACTGTATTACTGACCACATTATCCACCACGCTACTGTCTGTAGGCCATTTTAAACCATGAATCAACACGCACCTTCTCTGTGTGTCCTGTGTCTGCGCAGTACAGTAGGAAGAGGTCTGTTTGCAGGCCTCACATTGCAGCAGTTATTCTATATGGTGGATTTGATTTTAGTGTGAAGGTCTGAGCTCAGTAGTCCAATGTGAGAGGAGTGACAGCATATTGTAAATTTTGCTGTGCCACATATGTTGGTTTCGTGGATATTAAGAGGAAGATGTAATTTTGGTGCATGATAAGTGGAAATTGAGCAACATTGGACAGTTCTTTGCGTTCACAAATAGCAACGGCGAATTATACCAGAGCAGGTGCCACATGTAATGTTGGAATAACCACAAACTGACCCTAAGAATAGAATATCCAAATGCTTGCTCGCACATAATCGGTGGCAAAATTAGATTTAGATTTTTGCGGGAAACCCTGCAGTGGTTGTGTGCATGCATGTGTGAGCCCTGACACAGGGTTATGGCCTGGCGGCAGAGTGGAGCTTTTTCGAGCTGATCGTCACTTCCCCCTTTCCCCAAAACACATTGCATGAACCAGAGTCCACTGTTCTCACGTCTGCTGCACTGAAACGAGTGCTGCGTGTGCCTCTGATCAGGGGACGGCAATTTATCTATAAGTCCTTGGCACTCCACCAGTGGTTTGTTCATTTAAAACTGCCGTCAGGTCAGTGGTGGTCAGTGGAGCAGCTTTGTTGCCTTCGCCATGTGTCACTACTGCCCCCCAATGGTGAAAAACCACACTTGACCACTTGCTGGTTGACGTTGAAGAAAGTCACATAAGACTGTTTTCTGCGTCATATTTATGAAAGCACAGCACCAGAAGCTGATGGGAAAATTGCAGTTCCCCATAATGTCAGTGCTTTCTCATCCGCGGCATGAGAAACGACACGGCGACAAGAGAGGAGATAAAGAGGAGGAAGGGTGAAAGAGGAGAGAGAAAAAGGAGGAGGGAGACTGAGAGTTTATTATGCAGGTGGCAGATATAATTAGTTGGTCGTTGGGCAGATTTGCATGTTTTCACAAAAGGGAAGTAGCTCTACGTGTGTGTGTGTGTGTGTGTGTGTGTGTGTGTGTGTGTGTCTGAGTGTGTGAGTGTGTGGTTGTTCAGGAGAAACAGAAAAAGAGAGGGGGAAAGAAGTTTCAAATGGACAACACCAAAAAAAAAAAAAGTTCTTTTACAGCTTGTGGTTTCAGACGAGATACTAGTATTAAGTGATAACCGAATACAGAATTTCTACACACAGAAGACTATAGACATCTACACAACCGCACAATCATGTATTCTCTCCTCAAGTCTTTACCGTCTTCCCTACACTCCCTGCCAAAATGCCTTTATGTTTTTGTGATAAATAGAATAAATAACTTAAACTTCTTGTCCCACTCTATTGCTTGCCGTTGCCATTGGGGCTGTCCCAATAGACTATCAACCAGGAAGTGATGTGGTCTTGTAATGAATGACACACGGTGTGAGACATTTTTAGTACAGATCTATGCCCACGTAAACAACCACCAGTTATATTTAGAACAAGCAAACACCTTGGGTCAACCTACTCTTATGTCAAACCGCTAATTGGAAACAATGAATGAATGTGGGCTTGATTCCTCTAGTGAATGATTCAGCCGCATCGTTTCATGTACAGTGTGTAGGCTGCATTCTGTGACCTGAAAATTCTCAACCTCCTAACCTATCTTGAGATCTGGCCATTTTCTTTCCCCTTTTGTCATCGAGATTCTGATCACCTGCTTCATCTCTTATTCTGCCTCCGTCTGTGCTTTTTTTGTCTGACACATATTTAAGAATCAGCCCGGCTGACGTGTTTATCTGTGTATCTTCCTATGACAGATATCAGGATGCCAAAGCCAGTAGAGCTTGAGAAAGTCGGGGCTGACTCACCAATGGAGGGCACAGGTAAGATGTTTTGGGCCAATAAATACACACACAAGGTTTATAAATATACTATATGCTAAAATAAAAAAGTCACACGTGCATGATATCGGAAATTGTGCTATGTGTGCTGCAGAGAAGATGTGATTTATCACTTTTTCCTTTCCCTCCCACGCAGATTCAGAGCGGAATGGACCTGAATCGAATCACCAGGTACATGTTACTCCTGTCATTATTACATTTATCTCGCGCCGACACAACCTTGAAACTAAATCTTATTTTCTCAATTAACTTGTTAGTCGCACTCTGATAGCAGAGCACTTTGAAAAAGCTCCTTTTGTATGATCAAGAGCCAAAGATTAGAAAAGTCACGCCGTGTGCGTTTTTATCCCTCTTCTAGGCTCAGTCGATGAAAGTCAGTCCCTTTTCACTGTCACCAAACCTGAGCAACAGCAAGGTGAGTGTGTGTTTGTGTGTCTGTCCATGAGCTGCCAGTGCATGTCTGGGCCCGTCTCTGTGCATCTTTTGTGTCTTAACGTCACACGCAAGGTTTTATTGACGGTACGGCTGCCTCAGCTTTGTATTCATTTCTATGCGCTGAATCACCCTTCTGTGGGGCCCATTCAGAATTGAAATAAATCAATAATTTTACTTGTCACCAAAAGGTTAAATCGCGCTAATTTGCATACCACAAGAGACATGCAAATGATTAAGCTGGAAGAGATCCTCTTTAACAGTTCAAACTTGCCCGGTCCAGTGAAAAAAAGTCTCGTGCAATAAAAATACTGGACTGTTCTTATAAAACTGGCCAGAAACACTTTTCACAGTGAGGATAACAAAGGAGGGGATGTATAATGGCACAGATGTTATTATATCACGGGATTAAGGTAAATGTTATTTAGTCCAGCAGCGCCAAAAGTTATTATAAGACGTGTGCACACACTTAAAAAAAAACATACTGCGTACGCTCACTCGCCAAAACATTAGGTCTACTTGTGAAAATGAATGGATTGTAATTTAACAGTCCTGCACTAAATCTCCCTTTATGACTGTTAAAGTGTTTAGTTAATGTTGAAAGAGAAAGATAGTGCATGTGCAACGTAATACAGTTCAACAGTACTACAAACCATAGCCTCCCAACAGCTCGCTTTATTATTGTTATTTTAAACAAGTGCTGAATACCATGACCTTAATGAAGATAAGTTTTAGTGCATGATTGTTGATACTGAATTCATTTGTTTTCACTGATAAACTAGCAAATAAGTGTGTACCAGAAAGGTTTACGTTAACGTCTTTTTAGTCCTGGTGATGGTAAAAACTCTGTATTGTCTCAAATAATGTTTTTCTCCTCTTGCTTATATGTTTGCGTCATTATCCTGTGTAATTTATTTGTACAACAAACTATTTTAGAAAATTGCTCTTCAACGTTTTCTCTCCGTGTTCTTCCCAGAATAAGATGGACGAGTGTGCTGAAATGTCCCCTGGACTTCCTCCCTCTCACGGCCCGACGCCTTCACAGACAGCCCTGCAACATACACAGCTCATGCTGACCGGCTCCCAACTAGCAGGGGTAAGCCTGACTTAAAATATACACACACAGAGACACATACTTTGCTTTGCTTTTACCTTGCTTGCTTCTCTTGTGCTGCTTTTTGAACACTTTGTTTCCTTCTCCTTTTCCTTCTTCATCTCCTCATCTCTGCTTTTCTACTTCTTTTCTTCTTCTGCCTCTTCACCAGCTGACAGCTCTGTTGCCAGCACAGCAGCAGCTGTTGCTGCAGCAGGCTCAAGCGCAGCTCCTGGCTGCAGCCGTGCAGCAGTCAAGTGCAGCCCATGCAGCTCATGCTGCCCACGCAGCTGCCCAAGCCAATCAGCAAGCTCAGGCAGCTGCAGCAGCAAATCAGCAAGCCCAGCAGCAGCAGCAAGCGGGACAAACAGGGCAGCAGGCTCAGTCCCAGTCCCAGGGACAGGGACAGAGCACACAGGAACATACCACGCAAAACCTCCCTGTCCATCCTCCTCCACCCCAGCTCACCCTCTCCCAGCCAATCCAGCTCACTGCCCAGGTACTGATTTCCGATCAAAGCTGTTTGCTGATGAGCGTTTTGATTGAGGAACTGCTTTCACACCATGGAACTGTTCTTCTTGCACGTCTATTGTACATATCATGATTCACAGTTTCCACTTTACATGAATGCACACATTTTCCGACTCCTTAATGTGATGGTATACAATAACAAAGTTTTTCCTCTTGCTTCACTGTGCTCTGTTCTTCTAAATTGGTTTCTCTCCTCAGCTGGAAATATACCATATACAAACACGTGTGTGACTGATATGTCTATTCTTAGAAATAAATATAGTCTCATTCTCTCTCTGATCTGTCCTCTCTCTCTTGATCAAACAGGACATTCAACAGTTGTTGCAGCTCCAGCAGTTGGTGTTGGTGCCAGGCCACACACTCCCGTCTCCTGCCCAGTTCCTCCTCCCACAGGCACAGCAGGGCCAGCAAGGTGGGCATCCCATTTTGATGGCAGAATAAGTTGTAGATATAAACC
>JASGAT010380228.1:14617-36004 GCA_030220025.1 Chelon auratus
CCCTTAGGACTCCTATCGACACCAAATCTTATTTCGCTACCTCAGCAAAACCAAGGGAGCCTGCTCTCTGCTCCAACTAGAATGGGACTCCAGGCACAGGTTTGAGGAAACTTTCATGCTTTAGTCAGTGGAAAAGGAAAACCCACTCTTTGCGCTTCTGTTTCTCTGTCTCTTTTTCACTTTCGTTCCTCTGATTTGTACCTGCCGCAGCGAGATAAAAGCGGGGAGGTGAGTGGTGGTGGAGGCGTGACCACGGTGCCCTCAGTGACCTCACATCCAGAGGAACCCAGTGACCTAGAGGAGCTGGAACAGTTTGCTCGCACTTTCAAACAGAGACGCATCAAACTGGGCTTCACACAGGTATGGAGAGACATTATGCAAGTAAAGGTCGCACAAGCGTTGGTGCATTTTGACTGGTCTTAAACTGTACTGTACTGTTTTTTGTCGCATCTATCCACCAGGGAGATGTGGGCTTGGCGATGGGGAAGCTGTATGGCAATGACTTCAGTCAGACCACCATCTCCCGCTTTGAAGCGCTCAACCTCAGCTTTAAGAACATGTGCAAGCTGAAGCCACTGTTGGAGAAGTGGCTCAATGATGCAGGTTAGACCTCATTACAAAAAAAACTGTACTTTACATTCAGATTACTTCATGACTGACGTAGCTGACATTAATTTCGAAAGTCGCCAAAGCAAGAATACCACATTCAGTCTGATCAGTCAGTATGATATTTTCCACATCTGCAGTTACTGTGCATAGAGTCTGTGTTATCTGCTGTAGCCAGTTTAGCACTGACTTTGTCTGTGTGTGTATGCATGTCCTTCAGAGACCATGTCCATAGACAGTACCCTGCCCAGCCCCAGCTCTCTGTCCTCACCCTCTATGGGCTTTGAGGGGCTTCCTGGTCGCCGCAGAAAGAAGAGAACCAGCATTGAGACGAATGTACGAGTGGCTCTGGAGCGCGCATTTATGACGGTATGATGACTAACCTTATTATTATTGCCACATGTTTCCCTTATTACTTTGTCTTTGTGCCTTTCTTGTTAAAAGATAATAGTTAGTTAATAATAGAATAAATTAAAAAAGCTTTCCCAAGTACATGATGCTAATTTATTTAATAATAACTGGTTTCAACCCGCTTTGATAATGTATTTCTACACAAATGAAGACGATTGTGTGTTTTCCTGTCACCACAGCACATGACATGCAAGACAGAAAAAGGTTTTAATCATCAGATCAGATCTTCATTGTGTTTCTGCTCATGTCATGGCTTGTTGTTTTTAATATTTCACATCATTCCCGTTACCCTCCCTTCCTGCAGAACCAGAAGCCTACCTCAGAGGAGATCCTGCTGATCGCCGAGCAGCTCAACATGGAGAAGGAGGTGATCCGGGTTTGGTTCTGCAACCGCCGGCAGAAAGAGAAGCGCATCAATCCCAGCAGTGCCACCCCTCCCTTGCCCAGCCAGCCCCCGTCTGCCCCACCAACGCACAAACAATCCTGCTACAGCCCCCACATGGTAAATCCATCCTCGACCTCCCTTTTCCGCTTGATAGTTCACAAAAATGGATCTTTTCTTTGTTGCATCTTTCCTTTAATGACTGGTTGACGTTAAACATGTCTGTAGTTTAATTCACCTGAAACTTTTTTTATGACAGATGTCCAGCCAGCTGTCGCAGGCCATGACCAGTCTCAGCACAACGGTGACCACCATGTCCTCTGTCTGCCCCCTGACTTCCAGCCTCACCTCCACCCACCCTTCTCTCACCTCCACCCACCCCTCCCTCAGCTCCGCACCCTCCCCGGCTACTCCTCCTCCTCCTCGCAGCACAGCCAGTCCGGCCACTCCCAGCCACAGCACACTCAACCTTAACACAGGGTAAGAGACTGTGAGACGTTGTCGGCATGTCACCTTTAAAGTCAGATGGGCTTTTACGAATCTGTTCATCTGGATTACACACAACATTTGTTGCACTTTTGTCGGTACTGAGGTACTGTGGTACCAGAAAACACGCTGAGCCTTTAAATATTGGGGCTGTAATTAGTTTATTATCCTTTTTAATCACCATTTCTTCATCCACGTAGGCCTGAACAAAAGCAAAACATTTAACACGCACAACAACCACACATTTCCATAAACAACCACACTATGAATACTGCCAGTGCACCACGCTCGATTCACCTGCAGTTTGTAGTGAAATGGTTGATCCTCTACACTCTCACACACACACACACTGATATCCCAACATGCAACTGCTTCCTTTGTGCAGCAGTGCGTTGTAACCCTGTGTGTGTGTATGTGTGTGATTCTTGTGTTCACAGCTTATGGCGTATGGGTAAAAAGAACGGTGACGTGTCTAACTACATCACCGATTTTGCTGCAAACTTGAGGTGAATACGACAAGAGACACACACACACACACGATAACGATCATTCAGATTTGTGTTTGTGTATTGAGTTAGGTCAATTATTTCTTACATTTTTCCGGGACACTCTGTCTCTCTCTGCATTTCTAACTCCTCTGTTCACGTCTATGAGGCCAACTGTCAGCAAACTGCAGCTCTTCGTATGTGCAGCGATGTATTTGCCCTCTGCCTGTCCTTGCCACTAAACCTGCTTTTTTTCCCCCCCTCACCTTTTTTCTCCTCTGCCTGTCTGTGTCTGTGTAAATGCTTGCACATGTATGGTGCTGTGTGCGTGCGTGCGTGCGTGCGTGTGTGCGTGCGTGCGTGGGTGTGTGTGCCACAACAGGAACACTGTGATGGGAGTTAACACAGGGATGAACCAAGCCCTCCTCGGTAACAATCCCCTGGCCACTATACAAGGTGTGTGTGAGAGAGAACAAGAGGGACATTGAAAGGCAAATGGGCTCATTCAAGGAGAGAAAGAACCAAGATGCAAAGCCTCAGCAAACTGATAAACTGAATATAATTTAGAGGTCAGAGTAAGAGGTATTAAGAGTATTAATATGTAATTTCTGGAAAAATCACAGAAAGACTTTTTTATTTTCAGTGTGTAGTCCGTGAGGGTTACGGAAGCCTTTCTCTCATACGCTCCTACACAAACATAAATACTGTACACGACGCATCCCCTCTCATATGCCCACGCAAGAAAAGCACAGAAAACACAGTGAATCTCTCAGTTGTGACCACCAAACAGTCCCCACCACCATCAGCGCAGCATTTTAAATAAATTGTGAGCATGAGACGGGGGGAGGTGCATCAAAAAGAGAAGTGTGGTGATGAGTAATACGGTTATACATGGTGGGTGAATCAAGTCGCGCTAACTGACTACCGAGTGGAGACACGGATGAATAAGCAGCCAAGTGTGTTTGCTCATCCACGGTGTCGAGGCAAAAACGAGTTGTAGAGACGAGAGTTCTTTGCCATACGGCGTCATCCGCATCCATAAATCTGTTCCATCGAGTGTCTGTGTGTGAGTGACGGGGGCTCTTGTGTGGGCTTGTGTTTTTTGTTTTTGTGTGTGTGCGTCTGTGCTGTCATCTTGAGCCTTTCACCTCTTCATCTTGGCGTTAGTCAAATGCGTTGATGATCAAAGGGAAACGTCACGATAAATCTTTTTAAAGCAGTCTGGGAGGCGTTTAGCAGGTCATCTTCTTTTGTTCATGTTTTTAACGCAAGCGTGCCTTTGAATGGATATCGTAAGACGTAAAATCGCAGTTTAAGTTGTCAGATTTTCAAGATCACAGGGTTGAGAGTTACACATCGGCCTTTAGGCCAGAGCGCTCATGCATCGAGAGGTCAATCTCTAAGCAGCTAGGGAGAACTGTCTATTCACCAAATGCGGCCTCAACAGGCTGCAATGCCGCAAGATGTTGTGCTTTTTGACTAGGAGGGATGTCTGTTGCTTTTTATTAAAAAAAAATTAAATGAATCTGTTTTGCTGTTGCTATGCAATCACAAACCCGATTAGTCTGCGCTCGCATGTAGCAGTCTGTGTGTGAATGAAGCACCCCGTGAAGCTGGAAGAGCTCTAAGAGAAAAACAACCAATCATGCTCCTTGTTTCCATAACAACAGACCTCTCGTGTCAGCTAACCTGTTGCAGTGCAGTATGCGATCCCTTACGATCAGCAGTATCAGCGCGATTATTGCAACAACACCTTTCTGTTAACTTTGAAAAGAATAGTTCCACAAAAACAAAGAAAAAAAAAAAAGTGCATGCAGCATTTATTTTTTTTGGCTGCCGCCTTTGAGTGGCGGTAAGTCTCCGCCTACTTCTGCTGAACGCAACAAGTCCAGGCACTTTTTCTCTGGTTTGGCTCAGAAATGATTAAGTTGAGTAGTGGCAGATGAGGAAGTCTGACAGAAAGCTGATGGGCCGTAAACATAAATGAATGCGAACAAAAACTCTGAAGGCGCTGCTCCTCATTAAGGATGGTCACGTTTAAGGGGGAGAAGTTGAAAGGATAGATTTAAACCACAGATTTACTTGAGAAGGGTACACAGGAGGAATACACAGTGCCAATATCAACCTTATTAAAGCCGCAAAGCTCAGAAAAAGAGTTAGTTGATTCTAACCCCTTTCTCTTCTCCTGTCTGTTCCGCAGCCCTAGCAGCCAGTGGTGGCCAGCTGCCTCTTTCCACTCTTGAGGGGGCCAGCAAGGTGATGCTGGGGGCCTCTGGTGGCCAAGGAGGATGCCTCCCCTCCTCCCTCTTTCTCAACCACCCGGCCCTCCTCCATTTGGGCCAGAATCCTGGTGCTGGACTGGTCAGCGCCGCTGTAGCCAAAGTCTCCCAGCCCTCACCCTTCCCCTCAGCCAGCAGCATCAGCCCAACACCCTGCTCCCCCTCTCCCTGCTCAAGCCCCGCCTCTTCCTGCTCCTCCAGCGAAATGGCACACAGCCCGTCCTCTCTGGGCGGGGCCAAGATTGAGTGACCGGCGCCAAAGAGCCAATCAGAGAGGAGGAGGAAAGAGGAAACAAGAACCTCACCTTTCACACCAAAGCTATCTCTTTCTCTCTCTTGTGCTCTTCTTCCGTTTTTTTTTTTTTCGCAATGGCTCTCTCGCTCTTTCTCTCCCGGTCTTTCAATGCCAAAAATACACAGAATGAAAGAGGAGAGAGGGAGGGAGAGAGGTGAAAGAGGGGGAGAAGGCAGGAAAGGGAAAGATTGAAACCAAAAATCTTTATCTATCCAAACTGATCGAAAGGAGCCAACGTGGGACCTTTTTTGTCAAAACCGTGTGATATCGACATGACACCTCTCCGCTCTTTGTCTCTGAAGGAAAACAAACCAATGACTGTCTAACGAAGAGACGTAAGAGACAGCAGAGATGGATGTCGAAGTGCATAAACCAAAAATGACAAAAGAAAACTTTTACTATATGACAAAGGAATGGCGGCAAGGACAACAAAAAATAATGAAGAGGAGGACTGCGCTTACGTTTTCTTTTAGTATTACTATCATTATTATTTCAAAAAGCTGCGGGTCTGAAGGAAGAGGAGCGGGGAGGATACGTTTAAACCAAAAATTTACCTGAGGAGGAGGAGGCGGAGGAGGAATACACAATGAAGAAAAAAAAAAAAAAACGACAACCATACCAAAATCCCAAATACCAAAAACCAAAAATACGGAGAGAAAAGCTTTATTCAAAGGACGTGTAAATACTGAAGCTATCCAGGACCAGGACTCTACTGCTACTCTTACACACACACACACACACATCATGAGCCAATCCATCCTGCCATCTACTCATCCTGTCTGTGTGTCTCTTGTAGGTTTTCGTGATGAAACTTCAGTCTCTTCACCTACCTCTGGTTATAAGAGCATAGATGAGTTTCATTTCACCTTTTTATTTCAGACTTTCTTGAGATTTTTGAAGTATATTTTGTTTTGTTCTGTATTATTTATTAGCGTCATTATACAGTTCAGCTCCTATTTATTGTTGCGTGCTATTGTAGCGTTAGCTCTGGGGTTTGAATTGTTGTCACTGTCATCATCTTTGTCTCCATCGTTCATATTTGAGTGCTTTTTTCATGTGACCCTTCGCCAGATTTAAAAAAAAAAAAGTGCCAATAGATCAGAGAGAGAGAGTTGGCACAGTTGATTTCGAGGGGTGAATGAATTTGTTAAGACGTTTGGTGCGTTTAATCCGACCACTCTGCCCTCATTCTTAAAGATAACCCATTATCAGTGAGTCCATGGCTAAATGAACATGCCCTGGAAACTTCGCACACTGAAGATGATGTTTGAAAGTATGAAATAGGGCTATGATTGGAGATTTAAAGTAATAACCGTTGAGACTGAAGGCTAAATAAGTCAATAAAGCCAAGTTTAGTCACAGCTTGCTCTCGTTCCTGCCTCGTCAATCAGCATAGATGCTCCGACACCTGTATGTCTAGACATGTTTACTGTGGTATTTGTCTGTTTCCATCATCGCTCCATCAATCTCATTTCACTGTCATTTTCCACCTCAGACTGCCATTAATTCTATAAATGGAAACCAAAGCATTCTCAAGGCCGGGCTCTTCTTCGAGAGCCTCGGCCAAGACATGAACACAATAAAGACACAAAGATGGTGGTGATGGGGCTGAGAAAAGGACCACCCGTGTTATCCCCTCCAAATGGCCCGTCCGGAAAAAACCCGTGGGGGAAGCTTTATTTAGGGAACTGATCCTTTACTCCGAACCCCCAGAAAGAAGGGTGTGCTGGGACAGGCGCAGGAGGGGACGCACTGTAGTGAGGGGAGCAGGCGTCACACTTTTGTAAGAGGATACCAAAAATAAACCCAAACCAAAAAAACTAAACTAAAAAAAAAAAAAAAAAACACAACCACCCGAGGAATGACAGAAGCAAACCAAAAAGAACCCAAACCAAATGTGGCTGGAGGGAGGAGGGGAGGAGGACAAAGTGTTGGAAGAAGTGAAGCATCTCTCTGTCTGTCTGTTTGTTAGCTTTAGGGCTGCAGCCCCACTCTGAAACTGTGTAGCATGGATGGAGGGATTAATAGACGGCCAGATAGACGAAGGACAGACACTTCCTCCCCTCCTCTGCTTCTCTCTCTTTCTCTCCAGCTCAGCTCTCTGGTCCTGGATGGAGCTAAACGCAAATGACCTCACTGAACTGAAATCTTATAAAAAAAAAAAAATCTGTTTTTATTTTTCTGTTGGTTGGTTCCGATTGTTTTATCTCTGCTGTGTCTCTTGATGCCGTTTTATGTACTGTACTTTAGTGCTTATTACTTATTTGGAATAACGTACTCGCTTACTTACTACAAGAGCTCCTTATTTTTTTCGTAGTCGTGCTAGAGATTTTTATCAGGTGGTTGGAAAAAATACTGTGAAAATTTAGCTTCCAGATTTTTATTAGATAAAGAGACAGACTGTCTTGGCCGGGGGAAAAAGACAACACAAAAAGCCAAAAACAAAGATAGCAAACCTTAAAAACGCCAAACCAAATACTGAACAAGTGCAGGAGACGGGAGCTGTCCTCTGTGCATGAGGACAGAGGAATGGCTTAGAGTCAATTTGTCTGAGGCGTAACTGTGGGTTTTTCTGTGAGCGTTATCAAGAGGCTAAATGGTTAAAAAACAAAAAACAAAAGCTGATTTGGGTCTGCAGCGATTTTGACCCCAAAGACAGCAACGTAAAGACACAGATCAACACACAGACCTCAGTTAAGTTGACGGGCTGAGAGTTGGACGTAATCCAAAGAACATTTGGTTTGATCCACACCAGAAAAACAGTCGACACACGAACCAAACTTTAGATGTGGGGTTCACACCTTAAAGGTGAAACCTTTTTCTCCACATTGACTCTTAGACGGAATGTATCTGTTAGTGCTTCTATAGATTTTGTAGAAAAAAGATCTATGTTCTACTGCTTACTTATCGCTAATGTATTAAAAAGGAAAAAACTTACAAAAAAGACTTTGAGAAAAAAAAAAGATCCTTAAAAAACGTTGATGATAATAACTTGATTTTAGACCAAAAATTTTAACTATCTCTCTTTGAACTCTTTATTTATCCTTATTAATCATGATTTAGACTTTTGATTGTACTATTTATTCAGGGTAGGGTCATTTATTTGCTTAGGGTTTTATTTTTTTGTCTTGCTATTTATTTCTTAATTTATTTCTAGAGGTGCTTATTTCATATTCTACGATGTATTTGTGATTTTTATTTGCCCCCCTGCTGAAGTTCTTTCTTCTTCAAACCAAATAATACCAGAAATGCAACCAACGGGTCCTGTAGGGACTTGATAAGAGAACACAGCTGAGTGACGGTCGGTCACGAAGACGTTCTCTTCCTCAATGAGACGACTTTCCTCTTAGAGTGGAAGAGAAGCTCACGGTAGTGAGAGGCAGCACCGTGTAGAAAACATCTCCGGATTTATAGGACTTTACGGGAGGAGAAGTTTAGTCTCCTGGACACACACCTTCCTTTATGTCTCGTGTAATTAGACAAAAGTTGAAGCTTAAATATGATTTATGCTGGGGTTATATCCTGAGGTGTTCTTCGAGGCACAGTGCTGCCTCTGTTGTCTGCATTTTCTCCACAGGGAGAACACACTGAAAGCTTTACAGCTACACAACCAAAAAACACAAAAGAAGAAGATCAACTGGGGCAAAGGCTAAAGTATTTTTACATGACTTGAGAGAAAAGCAGGAGGGAAAAGAGACAGAGGGTGATTTTGCATTGCCCTCTGACTTCTCTCTTTGTTTCGATTTATTTTTAAAGTTTCTGCGTCTGTTTTTCTTTCCACTTTTCTGGAAGTTTAAACTTTTTTCTTCATCCACTGTAGGATGTAAAAGAGAGATAGTTCATCATATACCTCATATTCTTTGATGATAAACCAAATAGATGAATGCTTTAAAATGCGGGGTGCAAGTGGGGATCAGGGTTGGTGTGGACAGTGTGCTTGTGTTGTCTGGGAGCGGATTCAGTAAGGTCAAAGGTCGTTGTCCTAATGGGGGTAAACACAGATGTTTGGGATCAATCCTGGAAGGAACAGATCATTGATTGCAGTTTTACTCCGTTACATTCAGATGGTGCCGTTTGAGGTCAAAAGGCTGAGCTGCTTAATGCTCCAGTCCACACACACACACACCTTGTCCCCCTGAAAAACACCCCCGCTGTCTGTGTTGAGCTTTGAACACAGTCCTCTCCTCACATCTGACCCTCACCGTTTCCTACCTGTCAAACATGGACTGTGGGCTTAAAGCTGCTCTTTGGCACAGATCGAAGATCAAATCTGGATCCATTTCTGCCTCAGAGCAGCTTTATCACCGAGGTCAGCGGGCCCTCTCTAGCCTTTAGGTCTTTATTGCCTGATGAGGGGCCACGTCGACCAGTTGATGTCCGTGTGTACTAGGGAGCGGCCGCGGGGGGAAGGCGATCGGGGGGAACGGCTGATACCGAGGTTGCTAGGTGACGCGTCCAGAAACTTTTCAAAACTCAAGTGTGTGTTTAGAAAGTGGAAGTTGGAGGCAGAAGTGTGCACCTGATAAAAAAAAACATCTGGATTCTCTCTGAGAGTCTTTTTCACTTGTTTTGCTCTCTTTGTCTCTCTCTTGTGTATTCAGAGGAAGCGGAAGCTCTTCTGTGAGCATCAGGGTTTGAGGGACCGGGTGTAAAGTGCAGGTCTCTGTGGCGGGGATACCCCCTTAGTGAATGATACCAAAGTCTATGCCCTGCCATGGGATCCAGCACAATATTCATGCTCCCTACAGTCCTGATGTCCAGGGAGGGTTCCGAATCTCCGTTTTCCTCAATACGCCAGTCGCTTTCTTCCGTTATTTAAACAGATTTACCTTTTGCAGTAGCATTAACGTAAGTATTCTTAGAGGAATAGTTCAAATTTGTAGGAAATACTCACTCTCTTGTAGAGCGTTAGCATTCAGTTAGCTTAGCATGAAGACTGGAAACAATGGCAAAGAGCTAGCACGGTGACTCACAAATGAACTCCAATAAACTGGCCAAGAAATTGTCGCACATAAAACCGAAAGTTGTCAGCTTCAGTGTTTCAGTTTTAAAAGAAGTCTGTCATATCTTCACTGCAGAGTTTTTTCGTTTCAATCTGCAGATTGTCGATTTGTTTTTTAACGGCGTCTTTAAATAAACTGCATAAACTGCATTCATCATTGTCACTGCCTCTTTAAACATTTTATAAAACAGACCAAACGCTGCACAAATAATCAGGGTGCTAGAGCTGTATGAAAAGGCCTGGAGGCAAAGGCTTAAAGAACTGCAGTAGACTGAAATGACTGAATCAGGGTCACGGGTGGCAGGGGTTTTGTGAATTTTAACAGTGGTGTTCTGTCTGGTAGGTTTAGTTAGGGACAGCACATCTTTAAACTGAGCGATGGTATTTGAATCAGCAGAGTGATTCATAATTTCCACGTAATTTTTGGAAGAGCAAGGCCAGTCCCCCTCCACCCCTCACTCCCACCTGTTTTTCAGTCTTAATGCTAAGCTAAGCTAAGCTAGCAAATGCCTGGCTTTAGCCTCCTGTTTGACACACAGACAAAAGAGTGATTCCAGTCTTGGTGAGAAAGTGACTAAGCGTATGTTTCCACAACTTCTACCTATTCCTTTGAAGTGGAACGACTGAAATCTATATCTTTGGCCATGAAGCTTTGAGAAATGTCATTGTTGGGGAATGAGAGACGAGCCGAGCAAAGACAACAACAACAAATACTGCTGCTGCTTCTGCCTCCGCACACTCTCGTCCACACATCCACCCTCTTCTTCTCCCTCATCCCTTTCTACTCTCTCTCTCTCTCTCTCTTTCTCTTCTACAATACAGCTTTAGTCCAAAGGTTCTCCAGCAACACAGCAAAGCAAGTCAGATGTTAAAGAATAAAACCAAAGAGCTCTAACTTGACCTTCTCTTCAACACAAAGCCTTCACTGCATCCTTCACCTCTCTCTCTCTCTCCTTCTATCTATCCTCCCCTTAGTGTCTGCTCTCCTCCTCTGTCACCTAGCGAGCCGGTCTTTGAAGCATTAACCTCAGCTATCCAAAGGGAAATAATAATAATGATGATAATAATTAAGATGATGAAATGTATATTTTTAAGTATTTGTCATTGGAAAAATAATCTTCTCATAAATATGATGATCATGACGATGACAACGATGATAACGATGATGATGATGATGATAATGAAGTTTCTCTTGGTATCTTTGTAGCTGTTCTGATCTTTCTTAAGTTCGTGTCCTTTCTGCTCGTGCTGCCAGAGTACTGCTTAACTCCCATCACCTCCCCACCCTCCCCGCCTTCCCCCTTTTCATTTGGTTAACCCCGATGTTTGGTCCCAGCATCTACCTGTCTGACCTTTCACCCCTGGATGTTTGTCTGCGGGCCCCCTGTGTGTGAAAGACTGAGCTGTAAAATACTGACAAAAGGGGAACTTTGACATTTTGTCTGGATGTGGTTTCTTGCTGTTAAAGAGGGGAGGGCGTCAGTCTGTTATATGTCCACCTGTGTGTGGGGGTGTGTGTGCGACTGAGTGGAGTATTGTTTTTTTTTTTTTTTTAACTCGGATGGGTGTGGTAAAAGATTTCTTGTTCCCTGGACAACAGAAACCCCCGACACAAGAGCCGTACTGTCAACTGTAACGTACTGTTTGCCAACTTCCTAGTACATGTAGCTTTAATTCCCCCTGTCACAACAGTCAGCTTGTTTCCTTGTTTTGTGTGTGTGAATGTGTGTGATTGTATGCGTGTGTGTGTGTGCAGGTATGTTTGCACACTCCCCCCTTTTGTGTCTTCCATCCTGTGAGCAGTCTCAGCCCCTCTGTCCCTCCCCTTTCNCCTCCCCTCCCCTTCCCTCTCCCCCTTGTGGTAGCAAATTAGCCTTTTAGTGTATTTATCTTGAAAACCACAAAAAAAGGAAGAAAAATAACTGCTTGTTCATTGTACAGTGTTGTTCATTTTAAGTCATTTTTGTAACTGAAAGTGTTTCATTCATCCAAATAAAACAGGAGACAAAAACTGTACAGATGACCCCGCGCTGCCTCTTGTCTTGTCTTGTCTGTCGAGACATGATCTGTGTGCTCGTTTTCATCTCGAACCACAGGTTTCACTTGGTTTTTTTGGAGAAACCTCATCGGCGAAACGACACGTGTCTCTGCTTGTAGTACTGACTTTTGACCAGAGGAGGGCGCTGTTAGTCTTAACATCGCCCCTCACCGATCATCAACAATCTTTGCTGTTGCTCACTGACCGCCCTCACATACAGAGGAGCACGTGTGTCAAACATCAGATCATCAAATACAAAAATAAGTTATTCACAGATTAATTAACAGATATCTTTTGAAAATATATATTTGTTAACAATCCCAGAGTTTCTTCAAGTCCACACTCAACGGCAAGAAATGAAGAGCTCTGATGAAAGTGAGCTGTGAGCAAGAGATACAGAGATCAGAGTCGATAACTTTACCCAGAAAGAAAAGGATCGGGTCACAGATTCATCTCAAAACAATCAGTTGTTTTTTTAGTCACTCTTCATGTCACTTGCCCGTATACAGTCAGAGTTTAGTGTTGCAGTCAACGCTGCAGTGATTAGTCATTTCATCCATTGTGTTGAACTAAACTGAATATATTTATGTCAGGGAGGTGAAACAACACACTTGGGGTGGTGATTTTTTTTTTTATATATATATATATACTGTTTGCTGGTGATGTATAAAACACACAACTGATTAACTAATTTAAAAAACAATTGCCAGATCTAATGGTGATTAAAAGTTAAGATGGTAAAACCACATGTACAGATAATTAGAATTAGAAAAGGTAAAACTTGAGCCTGTGTCTAAAACACACCATATCTTTAATTAATAATACGCTTTTTTAATTGCACGATTATTTCAGTTAGCAATCCAGCTGTTAATTATCATTTGGTTTAAACAACGTCACAATTCGCATCAGCCAAAGATGATTTTGTTAAGATTCTCACACTTTAAAAGCTGGAACCATCAACTGGTCTGATAACTGACTTATTGTCTCATCTCTAAACCGTTTGCAAAATAAGAAAACACTGTCAAGGCAGCGCCTGCTGAGTTTCAGTGTCCGTGCTGTATTGACTCAAACTTCGTTGATCTGAAGTGTATATGACACACTTTGACCGAGGGGAGCTCTTGGAGAAGAGTTTCTTCCTGTGTCCCCACACCCTGAGGATGGGTTCTCACCCAGCTCACTCGTTGGCAGCGAGGAAACAAGGAGTCACTTCATTTTCATCTCTCCCTCCATTTGTTCACTCTCAGCTGAGTCAAGGGACATCTGCTAATTGACAAACAGCATCGCATACATTTGGCCTTCGCTCATCCTCTTTCCTCATCCAGAAGTACGTTTGTTTGTCTGACTCTTTTGTTGCCTCTCCTCCTCCTCCTCCTCCACCTCCTCCACCTCCTCCTCCTCCACCTCCTCCTCCTCCTCATCCAGCTCCTCGCTCTCCTTCTCTTGTTAACTGCCTCTCCTCCAGTCTGTCTCCGTCTCTCCTGCTCCCTCCCGCTGTGTGGCACAGTAGGTGGATGATTAGGTAGGATGCTGGAGTGTGTAAGTGTGACAGCTTTCAGACACCCACCTCCAAGTTGAGTCACGGATGGCGCTGGTGAGCATGTGATCTTATCACCAGGGTGACTCGGGTAGATCTGCGTTGCTGTGTTGTTGCATCGATAAGTAATATTTGTTCTTTCCTGAACTGTCGACATGTTGGAGATGTCTGAAAATCACATTAATGTATATACAAACTGATTGCTCATTACAAAGACTAGGTGGTGAAGTGTGTCTGAGTAGATTTACTTTTATTTAATATTTCTGCTCCACGTCAGAGGAAAACAGAGTTCTTTTTAC
Source organism: Chelon auratus (assembly GCA_030220025.1). Lineage (NCBI taxonomy): Eukaryota > Metazoa > Chordata > Actinopteri > Mugiliformes > Mugilidae > Chelon > Chelon auratus. The sequence goes on from JASGAT010380228.1 coordinate 28,435, forward strand.
TCTGATACATTCATTTCAGTTCTTAGTTTCTCAATCTTAACTCACAGTAACATATTAATTATTATTTCCATTATTATTCTTTCTTTCTTTCTTTCTTTCTTTCTTTTAAATATGATATTTGTAAGTCCATTTAGCTGATAATTTACATTCACTTTTACTTATGGAAGATTTTGAAGACCATGGCTTGTACTTTTTCCTTGTAGATAATGTTATGTGTGTTATTGCTTTGGTAGGAAAATGGTCTCTCCTCCGCCTCAATTCAGAAACTTCTTACCAAACCAGAAAAATTAGGAACTTTCACATTTTATTTTAAAAATATTAAGTCAAAAAGAACCGAAAGAAACCAAAATAACGACCACTGATCTTTGAAATTGTACTTTCTCAGCTCCTCTTACTACATTTATTCCAGAGCTATATGTCCTCATAATCAACATATATCACTTCTTTTAACTGTTCCTTTTTCTTTCCAAAATTAGACGAGCACTTTTCTTAGATCAAACGTTGTTGCTATGTAACAGCACTGAATCCAAATGTCACAGCATCTCTAGATAGTTATTATTACAGGAGGGAGTGAATTATACTGCTGCGGCACCGATGGGCATCACAAGTTTGTGCGTGCTGTCGACGGCACGCTAAGTGTTTGACATCATCTTAAAAATGACAGCCGTAAAGTCACTCTGCGTGACTGTAAAGCCAGACTGTGGCACGGAGCGGGTAACCGGAGAGCAACATATCTGGTTAGGTGAGGAGTCGGTTAACGCAGTGGTAATTCCACTGGGTTTGGAAGGATCCCAGAAAAGGTGGAACTGACTACAAATAGGGCCTCGCTGTGTCGGTGAATGCCAGCTGTCAGTTTAACCAGGAACGGTGCCAGTGTGTGTGTGTGTGTTTGTGTGTGTGTGTTTGTGTGTGTCATTGGTGCCAGTGAGGGACAGTGCCAGCCATGAACTGCCACTAAACAGATCTGGTTTCCCTCCCTGAGCAGCGCTGTGTGTGTGCGTTGTGCAGGTTACAGTTTAAGCTACTGTTGACCTCCTGCCCTCCACTGGAATTTACACCGATCAGCCATAAGATTATGACAATACTGTGAGAGTGGTTGGGATATATGAGACAGCAACTGAACACTTGATCCTCAAAGTTGATGTGTTAGAATCTGGAAAAACTGCAGATGTAGGAAGGCGGGCAGAGTGGTTCAATCCACCTCCTGAAAAAGTTAATGCTGATTCTGATAGAAAGGTGACCAGTGCATCACAGAGCTCCCACCTCTGCTGACCTCTGACCTGCAATCTGAGCATCAGGGACCACGGAGCAATGGTGGCCCGCTCTGACGAATCATATTATCGTTACAACACCTGGCTGTTACCTGTGGAACACATTGCACCATGATGCACTATGATGCACTATATAAGAATGCAAGGCAGCTTGATGCTTGGGGAATGTTCAGCTTGAAATCCTTGGGTCCTGCCATTAATGTGGGTGTTACATTGACTCATAACACCTATCTAAGTGTTGTTGCAGACCATGTACTACATCCTTTCATGGAAATGCTCCGCTACAAAACTAAATTGAACTTGTCGTCATGATCCTCATACCATTCCCAAAGTGTTGACTTGGCCTCGAAATACTGTTGGACGTGCTTGGACAAAGATCTGCTCCATCGCAAATTGCAGGACTTAAAGAATATGCGCCTTACTTCTTGGTGCCAGATACCACAGCAGGCCCTCAGAGGACTAGTGGAGTCCCAAGCTCAACCGGTCAGGGTTGTTGTGGTGGCAAAAGAGGGACCTACACAATATTAGGCAGGTGGTCCTAATTTAAAAAAAAAACAAAAAAAACATGTTCTTTACAAATCACTCAGTGCACTTAAATACCTGTGGCAGTTTTACTCTATAGTACAGCAGAAGTAAATATGCATGTCTGATCTGAGAGGGTAAGACAAGGACAGCGTCACTGTTTTCTTTCGTTTACTTTTGCTGTTTCAACTTTCCCTTCACCGCCGCAATAGAAAAAATACCCTTCAACTCTGTTTACCTCAAAAGAAATCTCTTTTAAAAACCGAAAATGAATACATTTTTCTCTATTCATCAAACATATTTCTCTGAATAGGTTAAAGGCATACTTGGCCTTGTCTTTTCAGTGCCATTGTCACTCAGTCGCATCGAGGTGTGCGTGGTGAAACAAGTGTCTGAATCAAGCGCTGCTTCGTAAAGCTTTAGGTCTGATGATGAACTCTTATTTCATCTTGTCTGTTCTCTTCTTGTCATCTTTTCAATTCAGTGAAGTGTTTACAATTTATTGCTTCGGGGTAAATCCAGAACAATGGCGTAATCAGCGTCGCGCAAACAGCTACAGTGAGTCTGTGTATATGTTGTATGATTCCACTCTCTTATCCTCTTCCTCTTATCTTTCCTGTCATTCCCTCCGCTGTCACCTTGTCAATGAAAAGCCAAGAGCCTGAATGAAGGCAGGATGCCGACGCTCCACGGAAATTAAACATCAGAGCGCTTTGGGAGAGATAAGGATGCTACAGTCATTTAGTGCCTCCTCCATTCCTTCATCACAGCCCTTTAATAAACGCACATGAACGCGCTAATAGTGGATACAACAGGGAAGTCGTCCGCCCCCCTGAATGACACATCATCACCCACTGCCCCAAGAAACCTTCAGCTCCTCACCGTCATCATCGTCATGACTCTTATTGTCAACAACATTCAGAAATGTCTGGAATCTTGTGTCGTGCAAATGGGTTTTGTCCACGACGTCTGATGAGGAAGTCGTGAAAATGTTGACTTTTTTCAAAAGTGCTTTAGGGTCTAATGAACTTAGAGAACAAAGCAGAGCTCTCTAAGTGACAAATTTGCAAAATTTTGTGGCAGAGGAAGTTTAAGATATGACACCAGGCAACAAACTGTACACCCTGAGAAAATTAAGTCAAAGGGAGCGCCTCCTTATCATATTGTCTGTGAAGATTCATCCAGTCATTATATATCTAAAACAAAGGAAACTAGATCATGTGGCTTCCTCACCGACCAGTGGGGTGTTTGGGTTTTTAATGGGAACCTCTCTGGGAGGTCTCCACCCGTAACTCTCATGACTATTATTAAATCTCAAAGACCTCATTGTACCACCATCATCCAAACAGATCACTTCAGTCTCAAAGTGCAGGCTTACTCGTGGTTCCTAGAGTTTCAAAAAGTAGAATGGGAGGTAAAGCCCTCAGCTATCAGGCTCCTCTCCTGTGGAACCAGCTCCCAGTCTGGGTTCAAAAGGCAGACACCCTCTCTACTTTTGAGGTTATAGGCTTATGACTTTCCTTTTTGATAAAGCTTAAGGTGCTGGCTCAGGTGACACTGAATCATGCCGCTATAGGCTAGGCCTAGGCTGCTGGGGGATGATGCACTAAGCACCTGTCCTCTACTCTCTTCTCTCTCGCAACAAGCCTCTATCCTCCAATTTCTTTTCTCTGGCACCGAGCTCCTATGCTCTAATTTCTTATCTATTTCCTTTTATATTACTATTCATGCATTTGTGTGCTACGACTGTATAGAATGTAAATAGCTGTGTGTAGCTGCCTGGAGTTATCCACTCTACTTGAATGCATCGTTCTCCAACCTGTCTCTTATATTCAGTCATTACAGCAGCTAACTCACCTGCGATTGAACAACTATTGTCACAGTTTAATATTATATATTTATATCCATTATCAAGCTGTTGTGTAACATGCATCAATTATATCTTGTATCATGATCAGATTCTACATGAATGTTTTAGTTGGATGTAAGTATCTATGACAGATGTATGTTTATCTCGTTCCTCCTCTCTTCTCTTCTCTCTTTTTTTCTGTCTCTACTCGGCCAGCCTAAAGCAGATGGGTCCCACCATATGAGCTGGTTTCTGCTCTTCCTGTTAAAAGAGAGTTTTTTCCTTGCCACCGTCACCTTCATGCCTGCGCTGGGGATTTCAGATCAGTTTTTGTCTTGAGACGATTTGTATTGAACTGAAATGAACTGAACTATGTGTCTGTAATGACATTATACTCACCTGTAATTAAAAGATGTTGTTTAATCTCTGTAACACAGCCTTTAGAACTGAAGAAGCTACTTTTATGAGTGGTTGAATTGTTTTTTAGAGAACTCAGATAAGCTCAGTTGCCTTTATTATATCTGGGTGAGATTGTGACAATCTGAATGGTTGAGCTAGTGAGAAAAAAGATAGTTGTTTATGAGTGAGGTGCCCAAATGAACTTACTCTGAGCTTAGTTTGCCTTGGTGAACATTTTTACTCTGTGTCCAAGCATTGCACTAGTAAGTGCTCTCAAATGAAAAGACATTTGGCAAGCGTTGAAGCTGTGAGGGGTGATACGGAATCTGGAAATGTCCTTTGAGCTGAATGCAAGTGGCATGCTGATGTTTAGCAAGACTACTTTAGAAGAGTAGAACAGACGTTTGGACAAACTTGGAAAAATGTGGATGTGGGAAGGCGGGCAGAGTGGCTGAATCCAATGACTAGTGTAGCTCAGACTCCTTTGAACAAAGCAAAGTTCATCCAGGTCATAATATATCCAGTAAGCAAGCTGAAACAAAGGCAACTGAGTTTCTTGAGGACATGTCATCTAAATAGCTTCTTCAGTTCTAAAAGATGGGCACAGACTTTTGGTTTAAATGTCAACATCTGTGGGCGTTGCCTGTGTTGTGCGTGAACGTGTTCAATGAATGGCGTTCAGTGAACACGCTCATATTTTTGTGAACTGTGAACTGAGCGCATCTGGGTGTTGCCCATCAGAAACTCAGATGACTAAGTGCAACAAGCGAGTAGCCCAGTTGATGTTCAGTGTTTTATGATATCCTGTTTTTTGATCTGTTGGTAGTAGGCTCAACGGTTCTCAGAATACGATGAGCTGGAGCAAGGTTTCTCTCAGTCCAACAAAGCTGACATTGAATACGGTTACATACGAGGACTTGATACGCCTGAGTCTTTGAGTTAATTAATACGTTCTGCCCCCTACCAGCCAGCCAAAAAGAATGAAGGAAAGACATAGTGTAACCTAACAATGCGGGCAATGTGCAGGGCCACTTCCAGAGCCAGAAAGATTTATTGGAAAAGGTCATCGTTGACCTTGGACCTGTGACCAAAAAGTCAAGCTTTCAACCACATTTAAGTACCTTCTTGAGCAAATAGCTTTATCTCTTCATCCACCAGAAGAGACATTTAGACACAGATGAAGGAAGCTTTGGAAAAGCTAGTGAAGTAACCTTGATCTAAAAATTGCCCCTTTTTCTCTTATTAAAATGTGTCTCATCCTGTTGCTTATTTTCTCAGATCAGCCATGTTGCGCACACAGCGCAGAGCCCAGCAGCAGGCAGACCACAGACAATTAGCCGAGGACTTGCATGATGTAAAACATGAGCCGTCACACCACCACAATACACAATGGCGCGCACAGGTCAGGGAAAAAATGAATCAGTGCCACTGTATCACAACGGCTCCCACACCGTGAATGAGCCCACTGCGCGGCACCTCCACAAAAGGACCTACAGTACAGCAACGCAAAAACAATCGCAACCACGCGTGTACGAGGAGAAATCCGACAAAGCAAAGGATGATGATTATGACACATTGCTATGCCACCCACAGTGGAGCCTGTGCGAGGGCAGAGCACATCAAACTGAGCAAGTGTAACACATGCTCTGTGTCAGTCCTCCTCCCCTGCACTGGCATGTAATGTATGACACATAGCTGAACCACCTACAGGCCTGCTGTCCCCATGCCCAGCTGATGATGATGGGAGGGGGAGTACTGAGGGTGCCGGCCAAGGAGACGGATTCTGTCAGGTTCTGTTGGATTGTCTTGTTGATGGCTGGTGGCCAAACACCTCTGGGTGATCCAATCTGAGTGACCCTGACATAGCCCGGTGTGAGGATGACTAACTGAGGATGAGAGAGGCAGGGGCAAAGCGCAAGCTGTTTCTGGATCTGACCCAGACCCCCTCCACAAATACAGTACATGCTTTACACACACACACGCACGCACACACACAAGTCATGGAGTGATCTGGAAACCCAATCTAATTCTGGACTTGCCATGACACATATGGATGAATGAGAGAAGGCAAGACAGAAATATTGGTAGTGTAGTGCTGATAGGTGAAGAATTTAAGCTATGTAGTTCTCTTATTATTTATTTCTCATTCACTTTTTTAATTTATATTGTACATATTGTGTATATTATATTCCAAAATTGCTGTCATTGTTACAATCTGTCATTAACCTAACCAGTGTAATTGCCATTGTAATCGCCTCCTATCATCTGTTTGTGACTAACATACCTTGAAACTGACGGAGAAGCTGGCACAAAATCTTGTGAGACGATTTAGGACAGAATTCCAGACTGGATTGTCGTGCACCCCTTCCAGACCAGACCTCCAATTATTAAAGAAATCAATCACCCCGCCAGTTAGCTATAGATTCCCAATATTTATTGTGCGCTTAACTTTGTTATCACATCGACTTCCCCCTAGCAACAGCGTCGGGCCGAATGTTTACAAGCTCAAAGATGTTGAAAACAGCTCGACAAAATGTTTGACGTTTATGCTCCAAGCACGACAAAAGTCCCATTTTCCTATATGTTCCTTGCAGCCACCAAATGTGTTGTCATTGGCTGACACTTATTTTTACACTTAACTGATGCCTGTCTCAACTGGCATCATAATGCCCTGAATGTCTTCTGACAATTTTCAAGTTAAAATTATTAAGAAAAGCAGACAATTAAGAAACATGTGAATGTTTAATATTTTGTTTCTCTACAGAAGCTAGCCTGAAAGCCAGACCAGCCTCCCCACCCACAATCTTTCTGTGGCGGAAAGTTGGGAACTGATTAAGCAAAGACGTGCCAGGCCAATCAAACTGACAGAGTTGGAATTGTTTTTCTTTTTTTCTGTATTGGCGTGTTACCAGACACATATTACAATAAAAACTGAGTCACAACGCTAGCTAGCTGTAGCCATGTTGCTAATTCTACAAATGTGTCTTTTGTTCCAGAAACACAGACTGTATCTACTTTATATCTGGAACAATATAGACCCCGAGACACCTGATAGGTGGAAATGCTAGCACTCGTCAAGTGAAGAGTTGTGTGTTTCCACTTTATGTCGATATGGTGAACATGTTTGCCAGAAACATTAGAGGGCGGCAGCTGAAGTTGCCATTTCTTGGCATTTTAAGTCGATATTGTGAATGTGCTAGCACTTGCTAGCAGTCGCTGGTTTACTTTTAGCCCTGAGTTTGGAAATATTTGTCTGTCTAGCTGCTAAATGCTCCTCTGTGTTCACAGGCTGCCATCGCTGACCTGCTATTTGATAGTGAGCATGAAGTGTTCATTAGATTTTTACAGTGTTTCTGATGATTTTAGCAGTGAAAACACAGCAGATCTGAGAACAGAGAGGGAAGCAAAATGGTTATATTTCAAGCAAGCAGAACACCAAAATAAAATCCTTAGACTCAAAAAAAAAAAAAAAAAAAGTTGTGCGTCTATGACTGTGGAAGTAGCTGATGATTCCCTATGAGTTTGACAC
>JASGAT010380232.1:0-10242 GCA_030220025.1 Chelon auratus
CCACTTGCCCTTCATTCATTGCCCAGCATTCACAGACATATGTGGCTTGTTGATTATCAGATTAGAGCACGGGGCTTATGGTAATGTTTAATCAAATACAGATAAAAATTCATCATTAATTTCTCCTGCATTAAGAACGAACCCATGTCTTTCTCTTTCAGGTTGGGACAGGCCTAAGCTCCCTAACCAAACCAATGCGTTTCCATCCACGACGAATCACAACCTGTCAGGACCTAGACTTCCCTGTGGGCTCGGCGTTAGACCGTGTGTTGTTTTTAAAAACTTTAACGGCACCAGTCTGCTCTGGGACGACATGAGGCGCACGCTGGCGTTCGCCTGGGAGCTGCATGTTTTTGGATCTGCAAGCCTCTTCACACTCATGGCCGGCCTGGCAGTTTTGGGAATGGCTGGAGCGTGCACTCTTCCTAACCCCCTCTGTGGCGCCCTGACCCTGGCAAATAGCCTCATAATTCTGGCTGGTTCTTTGAGATCCTTCCTCCTTCTGCTTGATCCTTATGGTACCTGTCAGGTCTTGTCTCATGCCACTCTGGCAGCACTGCATAACGTTCCTCTGGTGCTTTTTCTGTGGGCACAGGTTGTCCTCGCTCTGATCACACTCCGAGGACTACGATTATCACTGTTCCCATTAAAAGTGCAGCGCCCATGGGTGGTTGGAGGCCTTGCTATATCTCATTGCGCTGCGTTACTTGTAGCGGACTTATACTCTTCAGCTTTATCCCCTGCCCTCCCTCTTTTGCTACAGACCCTCTCCCTGTGCTGGGGCCTCCCGTTCTGCTTGGGAATCCTCACTACGTCCCTTTCCCATCTACATCCCTTCCTCGAGTCCTCTGTACCACAGTGGGCTCCGTCACAGGGGGCTGAGAGGCGTGGAAAGCGAGTCACTGCAGTGTGTGCCTTTTTTGGGGTGCTGTGCTGCGGACTTCAGACGTATAGTCTCTTCTGGCTTTATGGGCTGCTGGGGAACTGGAGGCGCTTTGGCTGGGGCTGGTGGCTCAGTCAGTTTTGGGCCAGAATCCTTGAGGTAGCATGGGGATTCTCTTTGCTTGTCCTGGGATCTTGGCTCTTCTGGGCATCACCAAGGGGTAATTCAAAGACCGATTATGGACAGAGCAGAGGTGAAGCGTCCAGAAGGGTGGAGGAGGAAAACTTGTGGGATAGGCTCTTAGCCAGTGTACGGAAAGGCCCATTGAGAAAATCTGAGAAAACCTGGGAAGACCTAATGCCAAATAACTGGACAAAGCATAACCTGACCAGAGCAGGTATCAGCAACAATGTAATGTGCCCATATGACGATCAGCCACCTACCATTATACAAGAATACAGCAACGATCCTGTTAGCTGTAGCAGCTCTGACTCCCAGGCTGCATTACTGTGGCAAAAAGTAGGCGAACGCGAGTGTGTTCTTTCAGTTATAGAATTCGACATGAGGCCCCCATCTCCGATCAACCTCAGGCGCAGCATTGACAATGCCCTTCATCATGGACAGCTTGTAGCAGGAGGTTTATTCACACCTCCACCTCCCTCTTGGATTCACACAATCAGTAAAGACGCCAATGATGGAGACGGCGGTCCAACAGCATTTTCTCCATCTTATGTCAGCTATGGGTGGATGCTGGATACAGAATCTATTTCCGCATCTCTAGACCATTTCCAGGCCAAAGAGGCAGTGCAGTCACCCACTGCTACAGCTGATTATAACGGTAGCAGAGGGTCTCCAGCTACTGCAAATCGGGGAGAAGAATTCTCAACAGTGATCTGTCAGCATGACTGGTCTGATGACGACATCACAGATCTCTAGGCTGTCTGACTTTTGAGAGCTTGCAACGTCCTACTCCAAATGAAATGACACTGTTTGCTTTGATTGTAAGGCTCCTGCAGGAATTCGCTGAGTGAAACCGTTTCACCGGTGCAGGTCTCAATATTTCAAATATTCAGCACAACAGCTCACAAAGTCGTCCGTATTTTGCAAATATCCTCATTGATGTTACATATTTTGTAGAAGAGTCTTCAGCTGTATTTTCATCTTTATGTGTTTTGACACAAGTGAAGTGCATGACAGGAATAAACTGCAAATGACAACACTTCTTAGAGGATAATATGTGTAATATATTATCATATTTCGTGATAATATTTAAAAAAATGTTTGTTTCTTTATACCAGTGCTGTCTGTGGACAGACTTTACCAGAACTTTCAATCAGTTTAAAATTGAAATAGAACCGTCCACAGCTCTCTGTCCCTTTGTATTGTTTCACTTGTAAATAAAGCAACTATATGCGAATTGTCATTGATGAAGTGCACACACAAAAAATAAATGTGAATTAATGATTGAATTGTGTAGTTCATTTTGTGTAAAGCTGAGTTTTACATTGTTCTAATGATGTTTAATTGTGTTCATATCAAAGTCACCCAGGCTATATTCTCTCTTTTTTTAAAAAAAAAAAAAGTTTTTAAATAAACTGATTTCAGAAAGTTTCTATATAAGTGTGATTCTTTCTTTTCAGACTGCCTGTTGAACATAAGATTTTCTATTTTATTTATTTATTTGATAGGGACAGTGCACATTAACAAACGTCTATTCAGACAGCAATAGACGCGAACATGCTGGATAATAGCAGCAACGCTAATTTGCAGTCCCTAGGCAGGTAACACAAAAACATGACAAGACATAGGACAGGACAATAGATCACAATAAGAGCACATCACAAGACACAGTACATTACTAAGAAGATAAAAGCCAATGGTTTCAAGACTGGTCCGCTTTCAACCACTGCTTGAGGTAAGCTTTGAAGGTTTGTAATGTGGGACACGTTCCAGATCTTACAGGCCTTTACAGAAAGAACATTTTGTTCAAAGGCACTTTGCACTTCCTCCTATTTGAATCTTCTCAGTCATTCAGGTCATAGTAGCCTACACACACAAAAAAACATACGAAAATTAATGAATAAAAACGTTTTTTATATATATTTTTTATATATTATTTGTTTAGGTTTCTTGGATACTCTATTGGATACACGTTATATCAATTAAAACCTGATAATCTCCGGTTCTCAGTTTTAGCATCGTCACTGGTCTCTCCCACGGCAGGTGCTCGACCCTCAACTTATCGCTGATTGATTGGTCGATTAAGCAGCATTTCACAGTATATGTACGTCGATTCAACGAGGTGACGGTCTTGGCGATTAGCCGAACAACGACTTTACAGAATCACATCCCTAAAATGATCGACAGAGGTGCGATGTCTCTGAAGAGTATTTTGTTTTACTTCTCTGTGATAGCGTCCTTCAAGCTTTGTGATGGACAAGACGCGGATGCTGTCGGGCAAAGGCCTGAGTCAGTTCGAGGCAGCCTTCGCATTGAGGGTATGGCTTCCGGTGGAAAACGTGACTCTGCGGCCCCTACACGATTCGGTTCTCTTGCCTTCACGCCTCCGCAGCAGGGTGACCTAAATTCGACTCACGGTAAGTCTTGACTAAAATCCCCTCTCAGTTAAGTGATCCTTTGCCTTAGTGCCTCCGTGTTTACATGTATTATCTGTGACTTAGTGCCTGGTTTATTTTTAGACTGATACTTACATCGTGAATGCAAATTAATCAAACTTAGTCCAATTTATCTGGAGTTTGTGGTGTTGCCTAAATGTTTACTTCATTTGAACAACTGACAATAAAAAAAAAAAAATACTCTAGAAAGTTTTAAGAATGCAATTCACGTTCAGTCTGTTGATCTTTTAACTTATCTGTAGGAATGTGTTTGAGCCTTGATCCTAGGGCCATCCTGGCATAAACAACTCTCTTAATTTAATGAGTCAGGTAGTAGAAAATACACCAATCACAACATTATGACCGCCTTCCTACTATTGTGAAGGTCTCCAAAACAGTTGTGACTTATCAGAAAATGGACATGGTCCTTCTGAGGGTGTCCTGCAGAGTCTGGCAACAGAATGTTGTTAGTGGGGGGGCCTTAGGGTCCTATGGGTTGAGGGGAGACGTCTCCTCTCCAGTGCATGCTACAGATACTTGATCAGTTTGGGATCTTGTGAATTTGGAGGCCAGGTCAACACCTTGTGCTGTTCTTCATGTTTTTTTGAGTTGTTCCTAAAGCGTTTTTGTGTGTGTGTCTGTGTCAGACTGCATCCTGCTGGGGATGGCTGCTGCCATCAAGGGGTGTCGTTGCTATGTTTGGGGTGGTGTATGTCACTACCTTCAAACTCCAGATGTGATTGATGGGAAGTTGATGAAACCTGAATGCCAAAATTTGTTGGCCAGAGTGGGACTCAGTATTGCAAAGATCCAGAAATGCGTTTCTTCTGTCTTTTTTCTTTACTTTGCTCTTATTGCATGAAAAACATCTCCTCAGGGAAGGTGGCATAACTTTTGAATGACTTTTTCTCCTATTAGCTGCCCCTCAAAGCTGGACTATTGCCAGAATTAAATTAATTTCTTCTTGTTGCTGCCGTTTCTCAGTTAATGCTACCAGACATCAACTTGACTATGAATGTATATTTTGCTTCATAAATGAGTAAATTAAATAAAGAATGGTGTTAAATGCCACATGGAAGGACGGTGACTAGTGATAATGACCATTGGAGCTGTCTGTTAATGAGCCAACAGTTCGGTCCACAGGGTACCATGTAATGATATTAGCTGACAGACATGAGTATTGCGTTACAATCTTTTGCCTGAATACATACTTTTTTGTTGCTCATCAAAATACAGCAACACCCTAGTCCCTTTTTAAAAGATGACGCAAATGAATACTGTGGAGAGTTCACAAATGCTAGCAGCGTTGCAGCGTGGCCTAGTCAAGTTATATTTTCAAATGTAATAAATTGATTGCTTTTGCGTTTGTGTTTCCAGTGAGGCGCGATGCGATGCATGCAAAACTTAAGCGCATGGATCCGTCGGTGCAATGTGGAGACGACCTGATGACCCTGAAGGTCAAACGGGGCGCAGCTTCGCATTTTCTCGTGGATAATGGTGGGTTGCATATCAGGAGTTGGGAGCGCCGGCCAGTACACCGTTTAAACTTCTTTCTGATATCGTACAGGCGAGGGGCCTCTTACTCCTCTGTCTCGGATGCCCTCTGAGTGTGGCTTCTCTGTGAAGAGGTCCCGCAGAGATGTGCAGTTTGATGCATCTTATCAGGGCTGCCATGTTTTCCAGCAGGTAAGGTTCATGCATCAGTAGGTCTTCAGATTCTCATTGAAGCATTCGTGTTCCCATCAGTGAACTCGGTTTGATATATGAACTGCATTAAGGCATCACTATATTTTATTTTTTGTCTGTATTTTTCCCTACATCTCAGGGAAAAAAGTGTTTTTTTTTTCGTGACTGTTGGATTTTCTGCCTCCATCCCATGTCTTAATTAGCTCTTAATGTTTATACTGCAGGATGGTGACTATGTCCTACCACTGCGTTTATGGGGGGCACCAGTGACCGTGTCTTGCCCCGCTGCGTTGTCAGTGCCCTCTGTTTTCTGCTTTCCCTCTGAGATGGTAGTGAAGATTGATGGTATTGCAGCAAATCAACTCAAAGTAAAGGGTAGGTGACTTCACATAAGGAAAACTCATTGGCTTTGAAAATGGCTTCGGGTCATACTTCTCACCTGATATTAAAATTATTAAAGTGTCTGGCGCGTGGATGCCCCTTTCATCGGCATGTAGCAGCTGTGCACTTAACGTTGAAGTGTTTTCTGGAGGACTCGCACTCACTGCACCATACCACGCAGGCTCCTGCATAGCTGTTAAGGTATGACAGCCCCCCTTGTGGTCAAATATAGAAGTTGAACTGTAAATTTGATGATTTACTCGGTTTGTTTGTTTCCTCGCAGGATGAGGAGTATTTACTCTCTCTTTTGTTGGCAAATGTTGAGCTCTCAGTTGCATGCCCTTCAGTGCCGGACAAAAAGCTTATCACAGCAACAACTGCGCCGCCTAGTGACAGTGGTCATGTCCTGCAGCATCCTCAGTACCCTCTGTTACCAATATTTCCACAGAATGTAATGGTAACACCAGGCCCTGCTACTGGTACAGTGGCACCTTTACCCCGTCCACAGCGTCCCTCAATCCTTGCAGCTCAGCACCCTGCATACCCATTCATGCCACACTTCCCTCAGTACCTCTGGTTTCCCAGACCCGAACCACCGACACAGTCTCCTGTCACTAAAAATACTGCTCCTCCTCCAGCCCAATTACCTCAGATGCCGCAGTATCCATATTCTCCTTTCCCACAATTCCCCGTGGTACCTGGAATTTTCCATCCAACAACCCCTCCTCCTCCTCCTCCTCCTCCTCCTGCCACACCTGTTCCCACAACCAAGCATGAGAGGAAGCCTCAAGCTGCCCAACAGCCACAGTTCCCAGTTCCTTATCAGTATTTTTTCCTGCCATTCCCTAAAAACCCGCCGTCTCCAAAGGATCAAACTCAAGCAAATGGTCCCAAACCTGTAATCCAGAGGCCCAACATGTATCCTCAGTCTTACCAGTTCCCCGTGTTGTATCCTCCTCCCACATACCCTCCTCAGAGACTGAACACTCCTTGCACCTGCCACAACCTCAACAATCAGTGAAACCATTATTCATGGGCCAGCTGCTTGGAATCCACACCCTCTCATATGAGAATATCACCTTCCTCAGCAGGCTGCCATGCCTGTATTTCCTGATCCTCCNCCCAGCGCCGTGTGATCGGCGTGGACCTCAATCTGTCTACTGCGCCGTGCCTCCTCTTTACCCGTTTCCGTCAGAGGCCAGAATCGGTTGTAAGAAACCGATACGGTTCCACTGGTGGCCCGGAGGAGAATCGCAAACTATTCTTTACGCGACAGACTCTCAAAGAACACCCTTTTTCCCTTCTAGATAAAAAGGACACTAAAATGTGGTTCTTGTGATGCAATAAGTTGGAAAGACCTCTAAATGTAGAATTTCTGGAGGAAAAATAAATGTTAATGTTGGTTACTCAATTGCTGGATTTGTTTTCTTTACATTTGAGTGTGTGAAACGGTGACGCCCCCTACTCTCGTCTTTTTCAAAATGTTTGGATCATGAATGTTGTGCATTTAAAGAATAAGAAAACCAGATAAGAATACATGTTTACCGTCCAGTGTCAAGTCCATCTGGGTGTCTGAGCGCAAACTTAATTATTTTCTTTTCTTTTCTTTTTTTTGTTGTATTTTTATATAATTCAAGTAAATAAAGATGATACAGACCAATATAAGATAAGACATGTTTATTGACCCCACGTATGGGAAATTAACTTGTCACAGTAGCACAGAATTTGTCAAAAATATATACAAAAACAGTGACGACTTAAAAATTACCGGGGGAATAAAAAAACACAAGTACTCATTGGAAAAATATATACATAAAAAAATAAATAACAACAAATATAAAGACATTCTGTATATACACTGTGGTGGTGGAATAAAAATTTACAAATAAATAGATTGCTAAAACCTGCCCCTTTCACCCAGCGAGGTTCATAAAAGTACGTGGCTTCACATACTAGGTGGCAGAATGAAAACCTTTTGGTTTCATCAAGTATAAAAATTAATTTCCACTAGTGTGGGCCTACCTAATGTTTTGGCAAGTGAGTGTAGACGGTAACTCCCATTTACAACCTCCACATTCTCAACGTGTGTTTATGGTTTGTTTATTGGGACACATGCAGTAAGTAAACATCTGTCCATGTGTCACAGTGTTTGTGACAGCTGTCCCAGGACGGTCACTTCTCACGGGCCCACAAACGGCGCAGCCACGACCGGATAAACCTTCCCACCGGATCACCTGCGTGGACCGGGCGGGCTGCTGCCTGCCCGCCCGCCCGCCTGCCGCTCAGCTGTTCTGACGTTGAGCACGCTATTTGACGTCACCGTGGGAGTGTCCACCATCGGGAGAAATGAACGGTCATCAACACAATCCTCTCAGCGCCCATGTAAGTTCAAACCAGCGAAACACGCGTTTTACCTACGGCTCTATGAATGAAACGTGTCTCCATACGCCGCCGTCCGACCTCCACGGGAGCTCAGGTTGACTAACGCCGTTTATCGTGTTGTCGCTGCCGCCCGCCGCGCTGCCCCCGGTTGCCTGTAGCTAACCGCGGCTGAGGCGGTGTTTAGCTAGGGAGAGCTAGCCAGCCTGCTAACTGACAGGCTGAGCGTCCGGGCGGCGAGCTGGCGCCCGATTTGCCACCCGGGATATTCGGGACGGGCGATGCCAAGTATATTTACATGTGGGCGATTTAGGAAAGGCGATTTAACAGTCAAGTTGTAAAGAGTCGGGTGTAACTTCGGGGGCAACACCCAGGCCTCACTGAATGATATATTGGCAGAAACTGAACCATTTTAACATTGTTGATTCATTTATTTATTTGTTTTTAAATAAGAGATGGGACGATCTTATATGATATATGTGTGAGGAATAAATTCGCCACCTTGAAATACAAGAGTCCAAGGTGTGATTAAGACAGCCTGGTGGGAGTGTGTGACAGATGGCCACCTGATACCTAAGATCTAAACTTGAGCTTTTCACACCTGTGTGGCCTGTTTCTTTTTAATCGGTGCTGTCTGCATGATTCTGATTCTTCCTGCTGGAATGATGTGTAAGTTTCTATTGGTTGCATTTCACATTTTAGTGCACAAGTGGCTTGGTTGTTGTCCAGTAATGATATGCTTGTTATTTTGGTATTACAGTGTGTGAATTTGTTGGTCAGGCACTAGACTTTTAACATTTATAGGCTAGTTTTTGTGATGCATTTGCTACAAGTGACTGGATTTGCTGCACTGCACTGCACTGCACTGCACTGCAAGGCTTGTCATTGCCACTGTGTCATATTACATGGTGGCTATCGTCTAATTTACCCATTCAAATCTGAGATGTTGAGGTCGAGGCATGTAAAAGCACATGAGCAGATGAGTCTTGCTTGTTTGCCACCACGGCAGTGATGAGAGGCGACTTCTTCAACAAGCAAGGAGCCCTCTTATTCCTTGTCCTGGCAGCATACATAGTTTGTAAAATAAAATATGGCTTGTCACAGGGGGAGCCCAAAAATCCATTGGAAAGAATACAAAATAGGCAAAAAACATAGATAACTTCAGTGTTATAGAGGTGTATTTGCGCTTTTTATGAGCCTCAGATGAGCTCACGTCTCTTTCGGGTGGGTAGTCGACAGCAGTGTCTGGAATAATAAAGGTATTGTACTGTTGCGCTTAAACATCCAGCGCACACGCTCTAACGCTACGACCTCGCCCCGCACAGCATCACCGGTGTACGCTGTCAAGTGAAATGAACGCCCTCCGGCGCACCACGTTAGCCTCCGCTGCTAGCAGCTAGAGGAGCAGACAAGCTATTAAAACAGGGGCAAATCTATTTTCTGCCCTTTTCTACCAAAACGGTTAGTAGCACCTTACAATAAAACAATAGACTACATTGATGTTTTCAGCAAATGTGCCTCACAGTTGTGTGTATTTAAGGCCGGGCCTTCGGCCGTTAGCTAGCGAGATGCTAATTTCATCCTCTTCTTATCTCCAGCTAGCGTTAAACCGTTGGGCTCAGACTATTTGAAGTAACCCGATAACAATACTCAAACTTTGCCTGCTATCTGTGTTGATAATATAATTTATTACAGCAGGTCCCTTTTAAGTTTTATGGACGGACATTGCTACGGTTAATATTACATGTAATGACACCGACTGCACCTGTAACCTACTGAGGAGCTTAATGTAATTAACGAGCCAGGCTTGAGCACTGATGGGAAGCTCTCTAATGGAAGTGTGTGTGTGTGTGTGTGTGTGTGTGTGTTTTGACGAAAAGCTTTTGTTTCGTGGAATAATCCCGTCAAAGCGAAAGTTTTTTGTTCCGCCAGTGGATGGTCTTATCAAAGGAGTGGCGATGATCTCATCGAAATGCGCGATGACTGTATCCGCTGCTTCCTGCGGACCAGATGTTTACATGTGCACACACAGTTTTGTGCATCGCCGTGTTTACCAGTCCATGCTGTGTGCTTTCGTTGCCACATTAAGTTGTTTTATCTCAGTTTTGCCTCCGTGAGTTGGGCAAATGGCCCGTGTCCTGCAGACAACCCCGGGGGGCTTTTCGGCACCATTAATTAACGTTGCACAGTTAATTAAGCTAAACGGCCTCGGAGGCTTTTGCTAAATGAAACCACGAGTTTTCATTTTGCCATCTAGTTTGTGAAGCCATGTACTTTTACGAGCCTCTCTGGGGGGGG